>SKCR01041934.1:0-58787 GCA_019454045.1 Zanthoxylum bungeanum | reverse complement strand
TTAAACACATTGTACTCATACATGTGGGGAATACAGATGAATGACACCTACACAATCTTGCGTAATATAGAGAAGCAATCAGATTCATCATACGAAGGGATAGCTGCTAGGAACAATTATGTATGAAATCTGATGAAAAGGACTCAGTTCAGTGGGTGCGCGTTCGCGTAGCATTCGAGAACGAATTCGAACGGTAAACAGAAGGTTCGTGTTCATATAGCGTTCGAGAACGCGTTCGAACGGAGCCAGACCTGATGCATGAAACACTAAGAAAATGCGTGTGCGTTCGCGTAGCGTTTGAGAACGCGTTCGAACGGTAAACAGAAGGTTCACGTTCGTATAGCGTTCGAGAACGCGTTTGAACAGAACCAGACCTGATGTATGATGAAACTAAGAAAATGCGTGCGCGTTCGTGTAGCGTTTGAGAACGCGTTCGAACGGTAAATAGAAGGTTCACGTTCGTGTGGCGTTCGAGAACGCGTTCGAACGGAACCAGACCTGATGCAATCAACACATTCATAGACAAACAAATCCACAATGTGGGACCTCACGTATCCGATTGAACTCATCTCGCATCCAATCGAGTATACACCAATCGGCGCAGCAAAGCATCGTGGTAAAGGGTTTTAACCCCTCTAAATAGGGGACCCTTAATCCGACTTACTAAGCCCATGCACTTGATCGCATCATGCATACAAAGAATTAAGACAATAATATCAAACTTAGTATGTCCGATTGAACATTTCTTACATTCAACCGAACACACATCAACCTGCGCAGCAAAGCATCGTGGTAAATGGTTTTAACCCCTCCAAATAGGGGACCTTTAATCCGACTTACTAAGCCCATGCGCTCGATTGCATCATTCATACAAAGAATAAAGACAATAATATCAAACTTAGTATGTCCGATTGAACATTTCTTACATTCAACTGAACACACATCAACCGGCGCGGCAAAGCATCGTGGTAAAGGGTTTTAACCCCTCCAAATAGGGGACATTTCATCGCACTTACTAAGCCCATGCGCTCGATTGAATCATGCATACAAAAGTAACATACAGAATTCAAATGACGAAAGATAAATAAATCAAAGCAATATAAAACAAAAGAAGGTGTCGTTTACTCAAGCGGTACGTGAATTTGTATCCCGAGTACAGATCATACTACCGTCCATTCGGAATCGGCTATGAAATTTATGTCCGGGTTTCCATCCGATATACCGTGAGAGTTGACACATCTTTCATTTTATTCCAAGGCCACAACATACAATATTTCGTAATACATGCATATTTATCTACTCAAGGGCCACAACATGCATTTTGTCATAACAATCATGCGAACAATACTCAATGAATAATAAAAATAAAACAGAAAACGAATGTGGAAAATACCCTCAGGTCTAACCTTTTTTGCCGACTTTCGGACTTGCGTTTCACGGAGATCGGAAGGGTAAAGCTCCTCTACTTCTCCGGTTCACTGGTTTAGCGTCTTGGCTCACTGTTTTGCTATTTTGCTTGCTGTTTGGCCTTCGTTTTGCTGTTGTTTGGCCTCCATTTTGCTGCTATTTCCTCTGTATTTTCTGCTCACTGTTCAGGTCGCTATTTTGACGTTTCCACGGACTGTTTCGAGTGTTTTTTGTGGGTTTTTAGTGCAGTCTTGTGTGATTATTTTAAGGATTATAAATGCAGTTTTTATATTACTGTTTTGAGGATTTTAGGGACTGTTTTAAGAGGATTTGGCTGCTGTTTGGGGGTGATTCGGGCTGCTGTTCAGGCGTGTTTTAGGAGGTGTAGGGGCTGCTGTTTGGGGGTGTATTTTCGGTGATGTGTGGAGGTTTAGGGGGTGTTGTTTTCGGTTGTGGAGTGGGGGAGATGAAGAGAATTATTTGTGTTTTTCTTCTTGCTATTGCCGTGAGTGGCTAGGGCTCTTGGTGTTGTGATTTTCTTCTAAGTCTTGTGTATGAGCTAGAGGAGTGCATGTCTTGGTTAGGGGTTGTTTATATAGAGAAGGGTAGGGTTTCCCCTTGTCTCACAAGGAAAAGATTTGATTTGGTATTCAACATGGAAAAGATTAGATTGAGGGGGGACAAATCTTGGCTAGATTAGGAATACAAAATATTTAATTTGTTATGATTGATTTTAATTAGGCATGATATTTGTTAAGTTTGGTATATAATATATTTGATTTATCTTTATTAGACATGCAATTTCTTTAATTTGTGTAAGTATTTTTTATTATTTTGGTAGGTGATTATTTAGATTTTATTTGTTTTATTTAATTTGGTATATGACTTAATTAATTATTTTGTTTAATTACATTATCTAATAATATTTAACTTAATATTTGATTTAATTTGGGTGTGTATTAGGTAAATGGGCGTGTGGGCCTTGGTTAGGGCGTGTGGGCCTTTGGTTGGTGGGTTTGGTTTGTGTGGGCTAGGTGTGTGGGCTTGCGGGGATTTTAGGCCGAGGCCAAGGGGCTTTGTGAGTATTTTGGGTCGGGAATAATTTTTAAAATGGGCAACCAACAAGTAACCCGAAGCTAAACCAGCGAACTTAATCCGATTATGAGTCAATTCTTGACTCCTCCCTTCCGACATCCGTTTCCCGCGGCTTCCGCGACTTAAAAGGTAGTGCCTCCAACTGAGGCTCATCATCGGGTTTCACATGAAAAATGCAATGCCTACAATCATACATCGTGGCGATGTGATGATCGAATAAATCGCATCAGATGATAACTTTGCAAATTCGCTGACGAAAGCAGTTTCTCAGCAGAAGTTTGAGCGACCCGTACATAGTTCAAGAGTAGGACACTTGAGTGATTGGCTATAGGCCAAGTGGGAGATTGTTGGACAATTATGACCCATAACATCACTATTTGTACAAAACATGGTGTTGTTGTACAAATTAACTATGTGACAAAAGAAATTGCTCTTTTATCATTTGTAATTAGATTGCCGGGATATATAAATGATAAAAATCCATATGATTAGTTCCGGATTGATAAGATATGAGACGGTATCAATCCATGAAGGTTTAATCATTAAAACATCCCTAGTCGGAGTATTATCGAGATTGGACATCGATAATGTGGAATAGACTAGTATTGCACTTGTGCGTGTTGTGGGAGCATAACGACATAGTTCTAATATATTTGGGTATTGGATACTCATACGAGGTGATAGGGAAACCAACTCTTGAGCATGGAATCCATTGACAAAGCTTGGAGCTTGGAGATCTTCAAATGGAGTTGACCGAAAACTAGGAGCACAGATTTGGGCTTGGCCGAGAGCTTCATGGAGGAGCAAAAGTTTTGTGTTCATCGCATTGCAAATCCGATCCATTTAAGTATGATTCTGCCATACTTCTTTATTGTATTCACATTATTTTCATTGCTAGAATGATCTTGGGACTATAGTAGAAACCCAACACGGCGCACCTCTCTGGCTCGTCGCGTCAGATTCTAACAATGTACAATTTTATATTTTGACCATAACCTTTGACTCCGATCTCGGATTGAGGTGATTCGAGTTCCAGATGAAAGAAGACTGAAATATCTACAACTTTATTGTTTACAAGAATAATTCTAAAGTTTACAATGCTGAAATTGATGAAAAATCCAAAGTGTATTATATGTAATTATTAAAGACAAAAACAAGAAGAAAAAAAGAAAATATATATATATATATATATATGTGTGTGTGTGTGTGTGTGAAATGACATCCACTTTTCGGTGGAATGTCATTTCCCAGAAATCATAAAATTTATAAATTTACAAATTGTATGATACATGAAGGGTGAGGGTGTTGAGCCCTCTACTATAAATAAAGGTGCTCAGCACCTTAGAAAATCAGCACATTATTTCATAGTATTCTCTGAAAATTTGTGGAGTTGTAGCTCTTGTTTGTTTTATTTTTTTAAGTTTTCTTGTAATTTCTTTTTCTTTCAGTAATAAAATTTTGTGTGTTTTTATTCAAATCATGAGTAGCTAATTTCATCCTACTGGGGTAAAGAGTGAAGTTTTTAGTATGAGAATATAGATTAATCTTACTTATATTATAATATATGAATTGTAATCTAAAAATTAATATTTAATTTAAATCTGGATTAATTATTGACAAATTTTGTTGCCGCATATATGACTGGTTTTATTTATTTGGCATAATTGAGTACCTAACTGGACTTGTTATAGACAAAAGTTATCACCGCCTTTATAACAGATTTTATATGTTTTGGCATAATTAATTCCTAAAATAAATTAACTGGGTAATAATGATAATTTATATATTATAAAAAATAAGATTTCTAATTTGAAATATTAAATGTGGATCCCCTAGCCCCATCATTTTATTTTATTGTTGCAATCCAATTTAAAAATTGTCAATCACTTCAAATAATTCAGCCTTTTTATTTTCACTCAAATTATTATTTTATTTTACTAAATTTATTCCCTATAGATCGACCATGGACTTACGGGGTTATTTTATTACTTCGACACTCTTATAGATGGGAGTAAAGAACCACTTTGTGAGTGTGTCAAGTTTTTGGCGCCGTTGTCGGGGAATATGATTTAGTAGATAGAATAATAATTTAACATCTTTGTAATTGTTTTTTTTTATTTTTATTTGTTTGTATTTTATGCATCTCACTTTTTTTTTAATCACTACATTTGTATTTTTTTTTCTTTTGCATTTATTTTAATTTTTTCTTTTCTCTTGTTTATTTTATTTCTTCTTTTTGTAAGTATTGCATTTGCATATTTAAATTTTAGTATATAGTCTGCATTTAGGTTGCATGAGACATTGGTCTCAATCATCTAGTGGTAGATTGAGTATAGAGTCATCATCACATTCACCATTAGTTAAGATGGTCGATAACTAAAATGAAAACCTACCTAACTGAGATGAAAATCCAGTTGATCAGGTAGAACGTGAGTCTCAGCATGGCGATCTTAATCATCCTAAGACACTCAGAGAATTAATGAATCCCACTAGGACATAATCACCATCTTGCATTGTTTCCCTCCTAGATGCATCACATTTCAATTTTAAACCAGGTGTCATCCAACTTTTACCCACATTCTACGGTCTTGAATCAGAAAATCCTTATCAACACTTAAGGGAATTCGAAGACGTATGTAATACTTGCACAGACCAAAATTGCAGCATGAATATAATTCAACTTAAGTTTTTTCCCTAATCTTTAAAAGATAAAGCTAAAATTTGGTTGCAGAACCTTAGATCAGGATCCATCAGAACATGAGATGATTTGCAAGAGAAATTTTTTAAAAAATTATTTCCATCTCACATAACAAACTCCTTTAAAAAGAGAATCACAACTTTCACATAAGAATCGGGGGAAACACTTTACCAATATAGTGAGAGATTTAAGGAGATGTTAAATGTCTGTCCACATCACGGGTTTGAAACATGGAGGCTGGTTTTCTACTTCTATGAGGGTTTAATACCCCAAGGTAGACAAGTAGTGGAAATGATATGTAATGGTGAGTTTAGGGACAAAAATCCCAAAGATGCACTAGATTACCTAGAACACATAGCAGAGAATGCACAACAATGAGACATATTTGGCACATATTAGTCGTCTGTAAAACCACAGTCATCTGGTAGAGGCATGTTTAACCTTAGGGAAGACCATGATTTTTATGCTAAATAAGCATCTCTAGTTAAAAAAGTCGAGGCATTAGAAATGAGGAAGAGTTATCATGTCAAGTCAATTCAAGAATTCACATGTCAAATATGCTATTCAAATGAACATGTCACACAAGTTTGCCCAACCTTGCCAGCCTTGTAAGAATGTCTTCATGACCAAGTCAGTTCCATAAACACCTTCAAGAGACCAAATCCAAACCAATACTCCCAAACCTACAATTCTAGTTGGAGAAACCATCCAAATTTCAATTGGAGGAATGATAACCAAACACAACAATCGCAACAACCTCCCCAAGTATACGAGAATTTCCAAAATTCTTAGAATTATGCACCATATATCCCACCGCCTAAGAAAACCCTTAAGGATACCTTGCATGCATTCATTGAGAAACAGAAAGTCATCAATAACTAAAATGTGAAAATATTGATTGATCTTAAATATATTTTTTCCAAAATCACATATACATTGACCATTAATGTAAAAGGAAAGTTTCCTGTACAACCACAACCAAATCTCAAAAGTCATCAAAACTCTCATAAAGGTAGTTCGAGTAGTCAACACATAGACCAAGTTAAATCTATTATTACCCTTCGCACTGATAAGGTCATCCAAAAACCTATTATTGAACCTCATGAAGTTGAAAATAAGTCAGTTTCAGAGGGTAAGGAAGGGGTTGATGAACCACTACCTATCGTTGATGATAACGATTTTTCACATGCACCTCAATTTCCTCAAGCATTTAAAATAAAGAAATTGAACTATTCCCATAGATATATGAGATATTCAAACATGTGAAGGTCAATATTCCTTTGTTAGATGCCATCAAACAAATATTATCTTATGCCAAATTTTTGAAAGACTTGTGCATTGTTAAAAGAAAACATCAGGTAAGAAATAAAGCTTTTCTAACTGAATAGGTAAGTTCCATTTTATTAACAAATAATGCATTGAAATAAAAATACCCTAGTTGTCCAACTATTTCATGTATTATTAGAAATCATAAAATTAAACATGAATTGCTTGATCTTGGAGCTAGTGTCAATTTGCTTTCATTTTCGGTTTACCAAAAACTTAATATTGGTGAGTTAAAACCAACTTCAACTACTTTTTTACTTACTGATAGATCAGTTAAGGTACCGAAAGGAATTATGGAAAATATGTTATTAAAAGTCGATAAATTCATATATCCTGTGGATTTTATTTTCTTAGAAACATAACTTGTAGCAGACAGTTACAAGTCAATTCTTGTAATATTTGGTTGTCCATTTTTAGCAATAGCTAATGCTTTATTTAATTGCTGGAATGAAATCATGAATTTGTCCTTTTGCAATATGACATTGGAGCTTAATGTTTTTATCATATGCAAAAAACCATACGATGAGGACAATGAAAACATGAGCATGGAATTAATTGAACCAATTTTAGAAGAACATATTTAGGGGAGTTTATCTGACCCTATGGAAATTTGTACAACTAATTTTCTTCAATCAAGTACACAATTAGATTCAGATATTTCAAATGATTTTTCTTTACTTGATTCTACACAGGTACTGGAAGACGATGGAGAGAAATAAAATTTTAAGGAACTAGGAATACTGGAAGAAGAAAAACTTGAGGAAACAACCGAATTGGAATTAGAGACTTTGCCAGAATGATTAAAGTATGTATTTCTTGGAGATGAATAAACTTACCATGTGGTAATTTCTTCTTCTCTCACAAGCGATCAAGAAGGTAAATGGTTAAATGTGTTGAGAGAATGTAAACAGAGAATTGTATGGACTTTAAAAGATACAAAAGGCATTAATCTTTTAAATTACACACACATAATAAATTTAAAAGATAATTTCAAGACACGTCGACCACTCAAAAAAAGGTTAAACTCTTACAAGAAAGAAGTGGATAAAAAAAAGTCCTTAAATTTCTTGATTCATTCATCTCTTCCATATCTGGTTTAGAGTAAAGCACATATGTTAAAAAATAAAGATCTAAATAGTTAGGTGTTTGTTATAAACGCGCATGTTGGACGTGCAACACTCATTTCGTTCTTTAGGAATGATGTCAAATAATCGCGAAGAAAAAATTCAATACATTAGAAAATAACTTGAGTAATGAGTCATTAGATAATATATCATTGACTTTTGAGATGCATCCTAGTGGATTTGATAGACTGATTCGCAATTTACATATATAATTTCAAAAAGAAAGACAACAGTACAGTCTCGGGAATCTGACTTTAAAAGACCCAGTTTTCCAATTTTTAAGAAAATTAGATGGGAAGCATATCCTCGACATATAGAGGGCGTTCAAGCTGTTACTGGACGTAAAACCAGAAGAAGATGTGAGACACAACACACAACTACCAGTACATATTGTTTCAATTTATTACTTTGATTTCCTTTACTTTAATTTACTGTTTTGATTTCCTCTATTTTAATTTTGCCGACAGTATTTAAAATTTTTTACTTTCACGATCTATTTTACTGTCTATTTGACAATTATCATTTTATAGGTACTAGTGCTTTTATTACTCACCCTTTTTTAGGATCCATAAATACAGCTCATCATTTCTCTCTTCGACATATCCAGATAATAGAGAGCAAAAATGGAGAAAACTTCAAGACGACGAGTCACTAATATCTATGTATTTTGTGGAACTAGCTCTGGAACTAAACTAGAATTTGTTGAGACTACAAAAGAATTGAGTAGAGTTATGGCGAAAAGAAACATGCACTTAGTATATGGTTGTGGCAATCTTGGATTAATGAGATGTGTTTCAAAGGCCGTGCAAGAAGGTGGCAGTCAAGTTTTGGGGATCATTCCAAAAATTTTGGTAGACGAAAACTTCATCGGAAAATCAAATGGAGAAGAATACATTATCTCAAGTATGTCTGAAAGACTTACTGAAATGATTAATCATGTTGACGCTTTTATTGCTTTACTAGATGGGCTAGGCACGTTGGAAGAAATATTCACAGTTGCGTCATTGGCGAACTTGAACATTCACCGAAAACCCATTGGACTACTTAATATTGATCACTTTTTCGATTTTATTTTAGTATTTCTTGAGGATTCCAAAATACTCGGGTTCATTTCGAAACCGGTAAAAGATATCGTCCTAACTATAAGAAAGGATGATGAATTAATTGACCAACTCTTAGTTTATGAACCAAAACTCGACCCCATTCTTTTCAAGTTGAACTGGTCTGATAACGGTTGTGGCAAGAAGCGTAGAGTGGACTTGAATCTTAATCTGTAATTTTTTTTCTTTTAAATAGTCGTAAATTCAATTGTCAATTTCACACTAATGATATAATGTCTTCTAAACTCTTCTTATTCTTATTCAGACATTGAGGACAATGTCTCAATTTGGTTAGCGGAGGAGATAGTTTTCATTTTTATGTTTCATTGTTGTTTTTTCCTTTCAAAATAAAATATTTTCTTTTTTGTGTTGTTATTTTATGTAAAAAAAAAAATTTGTTTATATTTTTTTTACTTTGTTATTATTTTTTGTGTAAAAAGATTATTTTGTGTTTTATTTCAAAAAAAAAATTAGACATAAACCAACCATAAATTTTTTACTAACTGAGTGGAATTGTTGTTCAGAGATGGCGGTTTAATGAGTTTTCGCTCCTGAGAAGCATCTTAATATTTCGTAACAAGTTATTTTTATTCATTTCTTTTTGAATCATTTAAATTTTTGAATTCTCCATAATATTAATTAAATTTGATCTTAATATGCTCATTTCATAGGTATTATCAACATACACGGTAACATATGATCGTGGGTTGTAAGTGAAAATTTTATAATATTCAGTTCTCTAGTTTGTTGGAGGTAGCACCTAAAGGTAGTGGAATTTGTATTTTTATTCAAAAACAAAACTAACCATGCTTTTACTTAATAACCGGACATCTTGCATCAACAAGCAGTGATTGTTTGTGTAAAACGGTAGAGCTTAAGTTAGTTAAAAAAATGATAATTATAATAATCAAGCTTTTACTTAGTAACCAGACATCTTGCCCCAGCAAGCAGTGATTATTCACGTAAAACGGTAGAGCTTGAGTTGTTTTATTAAAAAAAATGTGTGTGGATTAGTTCAAATTCGTAGCCTCTCTAACTCGACCAATTAAGTTTGTATGGGTGTTTTAACACTTAGTGCCGTAAGGCTAACTGGTCTGGGAGTCACTGATCCAAATCTCTTTACAAGGGTTAAAGAGAAAGCTTAAGGAAATCAGACACTTCTTCTTTTAACATCTGAGATCCGAGCAATTAAGTCTGTAGGGATGTCTTAACACCTAGTGCCCTAAAGCCAACTGGTTTGGGAGTCACTGGCCCAAGCTCGTTACAAGAGTTAAAGATGTATTTAAAAAAAAAAACCTATTTTTGTATATAAATAAACTGTCATTGTCAAAAGGTGTGAATTCTGATAGGATAAAAATATTACTCTTTTTTCAACAAGACCTATGAATATTGTGGGCACAATGAATTGATTGATAATTTCTCTTGTGGGTGTATGGAAGAAGGGTAAAAAGTACATGAGAATTTGCTTATTTGATACTTTAGAAAGAAATGAAATAATTACTAACTTGGATAAGAATTATTTTTTTAAGTTTTCGCTTATATTACTAAGGACTGGTAATAAGCTGGTTGGGGGTGTGATGAACATAAAAAAGTGTACATTTAATAAAAGAGAACTAATCATTTTATACTTATAATATCATTAATCCCCTTGATTTAGCACATTTGTATATAAAAATTAAATTTATGTTTTATATATTTTTATCGTGATTTTCATTTTTTATGTAGGTGAAATAATACTTTAGACGCATAACTAGAAAAATGGACGTGACATTTGGATTTTGGAGGCCAGAAACTTAAAAGGGCGTTCTAATAGTGTACAATTTTGAAAATTCCAACTTTGCACAATTTTCATATTTTCGCCATAACGTTTTACTCCGATATTGGATTGAGGCGATTCCAGTTCCAGATGAGAGAAGACTCAAATATCTATAACTTTGTTGTTTTCAAGATTTTCTATATCTAAAGTTTTCAAGGCCGAAATTTATGAAAAAATCCAAAGTGTGTTATATGTAATTGTTAAAGAAACAAACAAGAAGCAAAAAAAATATATATATATATAAGTTCGGTGGAATGTCATTTCCCATAAATCATGTAATTTGTAAATATGTAAATTGAATGATACATGAAGGGTGACGGTGTTGGGCCCTCTACTATAAATAGAGGTGCTCAGCACCTTAGAAAATCAGCTCAGAATTTCATAATTTTCTCTAAAAATTTGTGGAGTTCCAGCTCTTGTGTGTTTTATTTTTTTTAAGCTTTCTTGTAATTTCTTTTTCTTTCAATAATAAAATTATGTGTGTTTTTATTCAAATCATGAGTAGTTAATTTCATCATACTGAGGTATATGGTGATGCTTTTAATATAAGAATATTGATTAATCTTACTTATATTATAATATATGAATTGTAATCTAAATACTACTATTTAATTTAAATCTGGATTAATTATTGAACAACTTTGTTATCGTCTGGCTGATTTTATTTATTTGGCATAATTGAGTACCTAACTGGACTTATGATAAATAAATTTTATCACCGTCTTTATGGCTGGTTTTATATGTTTTGGCATAATTAATTCCTGAAATAAATTAACTGGGTAGTAATGACAAGTTATATTATAAAAAATAAGATTTCTAAATTTGACATATTAAAAATAGATCATCTAATCCCATCATTTTATTTTATTGTGCAGTCCAATTTAAAAAATGTCAATTACTTCAAATAATTCAGTATTTTTATTTTCGCTCAAATTAATATTTTATTTTACTAAATCTATTCCATGTGGATCGACCCCGGACTTACCGGGTTATTTTATTATTTAGACACTTATATTTGAGAGTAAAGAACCACTTTATGAGTGTGTCAATGTGAAATTCCCGTTTAATCACTAAAATTCGGCTATATTTATTATGAATTATTTAGATTGGTACAGGGGTTTGATTTAACTCGACAAGATAATTTTTCCTCTAAAAAGTAATGGGACAGGATCATGATAATTTTTTTTTATCTCAGTTGTATAAACGAGATCAAACTGAAATTGACAAATCTTGTCTCTTCCTGTCCCATTACCAATCATAAACTAAAGTGTAAATAGAATAGTTTTATTGAGATAATTAAATACATTTTTATATAAAACATTATATTTACAAAAAAATTAATTAAAAAATATATTTTTTATAATTATATTAATATTTTTAATTATTTTAATAAGTTATTGATTATATAAAAATATTAATTATTTTATCATAAAAGATAAATATATTAAAAAAAAAAATCTTTCTTTTGACTTTTAAATGACAATCTCTCCGTTTGTTATTATCCGTAGTTCATTAAATAGTAATTCTGAATTCTCGCGCTTTTGGATAGCCCTTGAATGTTCATTTGACATTCCCATTGGTCACGTGTTTTTGGTTGACCGCCATGTATTTAAAAAAATTAATCAATTTAGTTATAAAGTAACTTTCCATATTAAATTTAACTGAATATTCAATAGACCGTGTTTTTTAACTCGCTTATCTTCAAATCATTCGACCCGAACTTAACCGGAGCAAGTAAAATTTGAGAAAGAAATAGTATAAAAAGAAAGTGCAGGAAAAAAGGGAAATAACATGAGAAATATATTGTTTAGGGAAAAATCAAACATATTACACGGGCACAAACACATTCTAAAGGGGATCCAGATCCCTCATCAGGGTCTGACAACGGAGCCTGTCATCAAAGTCCGGTACATAAACTGTCATCAGAGTCTGAGGGCAGAATCTTGTTGGGATTTATGTCCTAAAGCTTCATGTATTGTAATAATAATAAATGCATTATTCATTTTATCAAAGTTGTTTGATTTATATCGCATATTGTCCAATTGTCTTGTTTACCTTGATAACTATTGTACCTTCAGACTTAGTGTATGTTTGATGCACAAGAGGGTTTATGTCTGAAGTTAGTAATCTAAATAGTCCGTAGAGAGCAAACAAAGATGATAATTTATTTGTGATTTATCTATAGCTGCGGTACATTCTATACTTGTATGACGACCTTGATCCGGGATCGTTCATGTAGTGACGTGGGAATGAAGGCACCTTGTATGATGAGATCACATAGGATTGGACTCAGATAAACACGAATTTCTTTTAATATCCGTTAACCGAATAAATTCATTTTATTTAATAGATGGTCATATATGGATTCAATCTTAATCCTGAGTGTATTACAAACTCCTGCATGACAGGTTATGTCTTTTGATTTACTATGGTGAGGTTGGTGTTGCATTCCCGGCAAATAACTACGTATTTTGGGGATATGGTTTGGTGTGTAGCCGGGAACGTTTTACATAGATATGGAATTCACTCATTCTTACGAGAAGAAAAAGAATATTTTTTTTAAGAGTTGATTCGGGACTTGAACAATTTGAGCTTTTAACTTTTCTATAACGAATAGAAAGTTTTATACTGATAATTGTTATGAATTAATTGTTCATTATAGAATCAATGGTGCTTAAGAGAAAAAATATTTAGAGGGGTTTAACGGACATTTGACCCAACTCTATTTATGAGATATTCGTGAAGGGCTATATCCATATGTAATGATTATATCGATGGACACCGAAGTTGTTCGGTTTATTTTATCCATCTACGGTAACAGGAGTTCAACTTCGAGTTTTTAGTGGAATAACGGGGAGTTAATAATTCATAATATTTGATTAAAGAGATTAATTAATATTTCAGAATTATTGGAGCTCGGAACCGTAGATCCATTTGGTCCCCGTGCTAGCTCGATTATCTGTAGCAAACCTAAGATAATTAGACTGTCTAATAATATACTCACATTATATTTATATATTATTAATGAGATTAATAATATTTTTTGTCACAAATGAAAACTATGTTAAATTAGTATAACTTAATGTTTTCTAGAATTCTTTGGTTATGAGATAATCAAGTCTTGATTCTGAGATAATCAAGTTAGTAATAATTATGAGATAATTACTACAACATAATGGAAGGTAATTTAATTATTATTAAGATGGTGATTTTTATTTATCTTGGAAACAAAGCCATATGGCTTGCCATGCTCTCCAATTTATTATGTCTATTAGGTGGCTTGTATACACCGAATAGTTTTGTCATTGGCTAATCCATTCTTATGATTTGGTATGACCTCCACATTTATGTGTTTACCATTGAAAGAAAGCATTAGATGCTTAATGACAAAGTCTCTGTCTTTAACTTATCATTTATTATGCTTTGGTATAACATTCACATTTTTGTGTTGGCCATTGCAAGAAAGCATTAGTTGCTTAATGACAAGGTTAGTTGGCTTATGTAAGAGAATATAATCTCTACCATTTCTCTCACTTCTAAGGTTAACATTTTTGCATTCATTCACACAAGTGTTGTGAGAAAGAATTGAGAGAATATATAGAGAGTTCAAACATTCACAAGTATTGTGAGAGTGTTTTGAAATTCCAAAAGCCAAACACCATTGTGACATCTTAATTCTCTAAATAGTTTAGAGGTTTGATCTTTGTGAGTGAAGCCCACACTTCAGTTTGTTGGTTTCGAGTCATAGTTCAGAAGATCAAGTGGTTGATCCAAGAGTTGGACACCAAAGGATTGATTTCAGCTACTACAACAAAGGGAGAGGGCAAAGAAAATTTTAAAGATCCATACTGGACCCGGTGCCACCACAAACAACTTCTGCCGCGCTAGGGAAAGTCGTTTCCTACAAATCTATCATCGGAATATGAAGTCAGGACCTCCGTCAGAGTCTGAATTTGAAGCTACCTGATAGGAGTTCCATCTTAGACTTGGTTCCAATAAAGATCGTCTGAAGATTGAGTATGAGATATCAACTCCTTAATGACACGAATTTCATGAACAAGGAATAAGACAATCAATTAATTAGTTTCTGTTTTTTTAAGCTAGACAATCATCAGGAATATGAAAGTTCGGAGATTCTATGAAGTGGGCTAGTTAATGGGAAATGTGAATGAAATGTAACCGCTGCAGTTTATTTTCCTTGTAACGGGATATTATAAGTGCAAAAAATCCTAAAGTAAGGGATGGACTTTTTGATATTCAAGCAATCATTGAATCCAAGAAATGAGTCAGGATGGCCCCAAGAAACAAAGAGTCTAATATCTTTGTATTCGCTGCTCACAATGAGGAAGAAGTATCCAACCATTTGATACCCTCAGTGGTTATATCGGCAATTAGGTACGAAATGATGTAGCAAATGGAAGACAAAAAGCATGCTATAAAAAAGCAATTTTCAGGAATAGATGCAGGCCATCCATGAAGAAAACCAAACGCTCAAAGCTCAGATCCAGGGTTTGGTGTAGACATTGTATTTTTACGCATAGCCTAATGATGAGTCTCTTATGGGGACGCCTTCTGAAAGTTGGGGAAATGTGAAGATAAACACCGGAAAAGAAAGGAACTCCAAGGAACACTAATGCACACTAAAAAGTGCATATTTATTATATGAAAAGTCAATCATTTAACACTCATAGTTTCACTAATCCCCTTAATTTGGCACATCTGTGAAATAATATTTTACATTATATTTTGTATATTTTTATTGTTAATTTTTTTATTTGGTAGGTAAAATACTGCTCGGAAGCTCGACAGGGAAAAAGCCAGACTTGGAAAGGGCAAAAATGGAAAATCAGCAGGCGTGTCGCGACGCGTAAGGATTTAGCATCACGACGTTCCCACGATGACAAAGACACCGCGGACATCGATATCGCGTCGCGACACGCAGGACTTTAGCGTCACGACGCCCTCATCTTCCAACACGTGTCTACAACTGGCATCCGCGTCGCGACGCGTGGATGAAATTTTTCCTATAAATTGAAGCTTCCGGCAGAAGAATTTTTCATACTTTCTTTCCGAATTCTTTATAGATTTTTGGGAAGAGAGTGTCTTGTGTGTTTAATTATTTAAGCTTTCTGTAATGTATTTTTCTTTCAGTAATAAAATTACGAGTGTTTTTAATTACAAAATGAGTAGCTAATTTCCTTTTCCTGGGGTAAAAGATGAAGCTTTTATAATGAAAACTTGATCAATCTCGCTTATATTATAATAAATAAATTGAAATCTAATGATTAAAACTTGATTTAAATTTGGATTAGTTATTGACATATCTTGCTACTGCCTATATGACTGGTTTTATATGGCTACCGCCTATATTTTTTATTTTACATATTTTGGCATAATTGAGTATCTAACTAGACTTGTTATCGATAGAGATGAACACCACATATATGGTTGGTTTTATATATTTTTGCATAATTAATTCCTAAGATAAATTAATTGGATAACAAGGACAATTTATATATTATAAAAAAGTGAGATTTCTAGATTTGAAATATTAAAAGTGGATCCTCTAACTCCAGTATTTTATTTTATTATTGCTTATTGACCTAAAAGTTTCCAACTACTTCAACAAATCAAATCTTTTTCTTTTCGATCTACTTATCATTCTATTTTACTAAATTTATTCCCTGTGGATCGACTACGGACTTACCAGATTATTTTATTATTTCGACACTCTTATACTTTGGAGTAAAGAACCACTTTTTGAGCGTGTCAAGTTTTTGACGCTGTTGTCGGGGAATTATTATTTAGTAGATAGAATAACTATTATAATTGATTTTTTTTTTTTGTGTCTTCTCTTTATTTAGAAATTTTTCCTTTTTTTAGTATTATATTTTCATTTTTAGATTTTTGTATATAGTTTATTTTTACAAATTTTTACACCAAACCTTTCAAATCTTGGGTTTATATAAGTGTGCAACTCTAAAGTTTAAGAGTATGCCACTGATTTTGAGGATCCTTAAGTCTAATTGACTAGAGAAACCTCGAGTTAAAAGTTTTGAGTTATTTTCCTAGGCTAGCACCAAGGGAAAAATACCCGTGCACTCAAGGCGTAGTCTTGCCGTTCAGTTTTGGCTTTGGTGTGTGCATCTTTGGAGGCCACACACTTGAGTGGCTCTTTGGAACGTGGAAGAGCTTGCTGAGTTCGAGAAAAGCTTTTAGATTGGAGGGATGACTCGAGAAGTCTACGGTGCAAGTAAGTCTTTTTCTTTCTTTATTTTATTTAGAGTTCTTATGATAGTTAGCATGTTTAGGTTTATGTTCTTTGCATGTTTTTATGAGTTTTATGCTTAGAATATATAGTAACATGCCTAGGCTTGTAGAATAATCAAAACAAATGGGTATTGGGCAAAGGGAAAGCGGCATAATAATTTTAATTTTCCGCTGCGCACTCGCGGCCGCTTCCCAACAGTGGTATTAGCGCGCCGTGTTTGTTTTGATTAGTTCTCTCTCATTTGAACTCGAATTTGGGTGTTTAAATAATCGTTGGAAAGCTAACACCCTGAACTTAATTTTAGGCACAAGGTTTGCATAATTTAGTTAAGATTTGAATTGTGAAATTGTATTTAAAGTTCACACGTTTGCAGATAAATGTGAATAGTAAATTTATTTGAATAAAATTAAATGCAATATCATAATTAAATATTAATCAAAGTTATTTAATGCCTAAAATAATTCCAACATATTAAAACTCATATGCTTGATGATTCTATGTATGATTAGAATTGGAATGATTATTTTAGGGTGCAAGCATCAAGAGACTTTCTAAGAAATAGAGAGTGTATTGCTTATCCCTTAGCTAAGTAATTATTCCGTGATGAACTTAGAGATTTATTACCTTTAAGGCTAATATATATAAATCACTTGTTTATAATAAAATACATTATAAAAGATACAAGTGGGTTGGGACCAAGGGGTTAATAAAACTTTCCAAACTAAAGTTAATTTAACCAAAGGTATTACTAGAGTTAGATAATGATTTGGTGTCTTCCTTCACTCACTACCTTTTTTATAGCCAAAATGAAAAGCTGTGAAGACATCTAGATAATCATTTACTCAAAGCTTACCTTAAAGCATATTTAAAGTGTTGGACTAATTTGGAGGATCTATTATTTATTCATGTCACCAAGGCAATAAGAGCCTAAGAGGTAAGGGTATTTAAGAGAGTTCGCTCCACCCTCCATCTGGGGAATTTTCAATGGAGGAATTCATTTGACAGTTATTCATTTAAACTTGCTAAAATCCTCAATAATCATTTAAGTCTAAAATTTGCCTCCCATTGTAAAGTATAGACCCAAAAGGCTTAAACCGTATTGGCAGGACTAGGCTTTACCAGACTGACCAATACCAATTTGTCCCTAAATCGTACTATTGACAATGGTTTGACTTTTCTGAGTCATAAGACGCAGTGACCCTTAGGCGTGGTCTTATAACTTAGTGGCAAATATTGGGTGTCCACAAGGACTAGCATAAGCTATGGCATATTTGATTGCCCAACCTAATGATCAAGGAATTGTGATTTATATCATAAATTGGTTGGGAACCTACCTAAATAACATATTTTATAACGACCGGCCCTAGTCGGAGTTATGAAATGATGATAATGGGATCCTTGCCCACAAGAAATCCATCATATTGGGGTTGATGCGATTTACTTAAAATTTTAAAACAATTGAGTGGGAGCAACTTCATAATATTAAAAGCCCATGTTATTATGAAACATTAATGAAAACATATTCCTAATTTTAACATTTTCTCTTAACAGGTGGGTTAAAAGTTTTCACAAACATTCAAATGGCAAACAGAGTATCATTTCGTTCCATCCTTGATGTGCATAAGCTCAAAGGGGACAACTACAATGACTGGTTTAGAAACCTTAAAATTGTCTTACGACAAGAAAAGATTTTCTATGTTCTTGAAAGATCATTTCCCCCCTGAACCCGCAGAAGATACTGACCAAGATACATTTGATGCTTAGAAGAAACACGTCGATGATGATGAGCAAGCTGTTTGCATAATGCTTGGCTCTATATCGGACGAACTTCAGAAAGCTCACGAAGATATGGATGCTTAAACCATCATCTTTCACTTGAAGGAGTTGTATGCAACTTCCGTTCATACCGTGAGATTCCAAGTGTCATGTGTCTTATTCCAAACAAGGTATAAGGAATGATCTGTTAGTGGACATGCGCTTAAGATGATTGGCCACATTGAAAAATTGGCCAACCTCGGGTTCATCATGGATCATGAGATAGGTCACGATCTAATTCTTCAGTCCTTACCAAAAGAATTCTCTAACTTTATTATGCAGTTTCATCTGTCTGATAAAGAAACTACTTTAGCAGAATTGCACAATCTGATAAAGCAAGTAGAGAAGGACTTGAAACCAGAGCTTAAAACCTCCGTCATGCTTACGGGTACGGACCTGAAGCCACGAGGCCTAAAGAAAAATAAGGGCAAGGCCAAGGCTCCATATCACCTAAAGCCCAATGGTAAGGTGGAGAAGAAAAATGGAAAGGGAAAATGTTTCTTTTGTGGAAAGAATGGTCATTGGAAGAAAGACTACAGATCCTTGAAAGCCAAGGAAGCTAGGGAAGCCCAAGAGGCCAAGAAGCCCAATGCTTCAAGTATGTTGTATATGATTGAACTATATTCTCAAAACTCTGAACCTTCTACTTGGGTGCTTGACACCGGTTGTGGGACTCACTTTTGTAACAATATGCAGGGCCTGAGAAATAGTAGGAGACTCCGTCATGGGGAGGTTGACTTACGCATGGGTAATGAAGCAAAACTGGTTGCATTGTTCGTGGGGACTTATTCATTAGTTTTGCCGAATTGTTTAGTTTTAGACTTAGAAGATTGTGTTTATGTATCTTCTCTAGTAAAGAACATCATTTCAATTTCTTCTTTATGTAATAAAGGCTTTTCATGCCTAATAAGTTGTAATGAATGTTCTATTAATTTCAATGAAATAAAATATGGAGATGGTATTTTAAATAATATGTCTTACAAACTAACAAAGAATGTTCAACCTCTAATATATACAACGTTAACTCGAATAATCTCAATGAATCACTTCTATGGCACAGTCGCTTAGGTCATATCAATGAAACAAGATTAACTAAGCTACATAAGGATGGGTATTTCAAACCCTTCAAATATAAACCTTATGGAACTTATAAGTCTTGTTTACTTGGTAAAATGACCAAATTACCCTTCAAAGGTAAAGGACAGGGTGCAGCGGAGACATTAGAAATCATACACTCTGATGTATGCGGACCAATATCAGTCACCGCCAGAGGTGGATTCTCCTACTTCATTACCTTTATCGATGATCATTCGCGATATGGGTATGTGTACCTTATGCGGTACAAATCTGAAGCCTTTGAGAAATTCAAAGACTTCAAGGCTGAAGTAGAAAACCAGCTTAATAAAAGTATTAAGTCACTAAGGTATGACCGATGTGGTGAATACTTAAGCAACGAATTTCAAGATTACTTGAGAGAAAATGGCATTTTTTCCCAGTGGACTCCTTCGGGAACTCCACAACATAATGGGGTCTCCGAAAGGAGAAATCAGACATTATTAGATATGGTTCGATCAATGATGCCAGACACAGATCTACCTCTTTCATTTTGGGGTCTTGCTTTAGAAACTGCAACACTACTACTAAACCAAATTCCTTCCAAGACTGTTAGTCAAACACCATATGAGTTATGGTCTGGGAAACGTCCTAGTCTTAGTTATCTAAGAATTTGGGGATGTGACGCATATGTCAAGCTCACACAAACTAACAAATTGGATGATATGGCAGTTAAATGTAAGTTTGTAGGATATGCCTTGAACTCAAGAGCATACGTGTTCTACCTCCCAAATGAACAAAGAACATTTGTCTCACGAAATGCTAAATTTCTAGAGAATGAATTCCTTCTCAAGGAATATAGTGGGAGTAGACTTGACCTCGATGAGGTACTAGAAGAACAAACTAACATAGAACTAAACCTCAGGCCCCTCAAAAGGGCAGCGTCGGAACAACCACAAGGTTATGAACTCAGAAGGTCTGGTAGGGAAAGACATGAGCCTGAAAGATATGGTTTCCATATTGATGAGGAACATGATCAGGTCATTGATAATGACGATCCCACCAGTTATGACGAAGCAATGCGTGACATTGATTCAGTCAAGTGGCTTGAGGCCATGAAATCTGAAATAGACTCTATGTATCAGAATCAAGTCTAGGACTTGGTAGATGCACCTGAAGAGATAAAACCCATAGGCTGCAAGTGGATTTACAAGCGTAAAACTGATGCAGAAGGCAACATCCAAACCTATAAGGCTAGGTTGGTGGCGAAAGGTTATAGACAAATCCAAGGAATTAACTATGACGAAACCTTCTTACCTATTGCAATGATAAAGTCCATTCGAATTTTACTGGAACTAGCTGCACACTTTGATTATGAGATTTGGCATATGGATGTCAAAATAGCTTTCCTTAATGGGAACCTCGTAGAGGAAGTCTATATGACACAACCAGATGGGTTTTCATCTAAGGATGATCATAATAAAGTATGCAAGCTTAAAAGATCCATTTATGGACTCAAGCAAGCCTCCAGAAGTTGGAATATACGATTTGATGAGACAATCAAAGAATTTGACTTCATCAAAAATGTAGACGAGCCTTGTGTTTACAGGAAAAGTAGTGGGAGTGCTGTTGTATTTCTTGTATTATATGTCGATGACATATTAATCATCGGGAATGATATTCCCATGATGCAAGCCACCAAGTAATGGTTATCTCATAATTTCTCCATGAAAGATTTGGGAGAAGCGGCCTACATCCTCGGTATTAAGATCTACCATAATAGATCTAAGAGGTTGTTCAAAATGGAAGATTTCAAAAGAGGTAATTTACCTACTTGTCATGGAATCAAATTATCTAAGGAGCAATGTCCACATACTCCTTCAGATAGAAAGCGTATGAGTATGATCCATTATGCTTCAACAATAGGATCGATCATGTACTATGTACAAGACCTTATGTCTCTTATGCTCTTAGCATAACGAGCAGGTATCAGGTAAATCCCGGTGAGCAACACTGGGCAACTGTCAAAACAATCCTCAAGTATCTAAGAAGAACTAAGGATGTGTTTTTGGCATATGGAGATTGTTCTGAGATGAAAGTCATTGGTTACTGTGATGCGAGCATTCAGACTGATAGGGAGATAGAAGATCGCAAACAGGATATCTGTTTACTTTAAATAGCGGTACTGTAAGTTGGAAAATCTCAAAGCAGTCTACTACAGCGGACTCCACCACTGAAGCCGAGTATATTGCAGCTTCTGAGGCAGTTAAAGAAGTAGTCTGGATAAAGAAGTTCATCACAGAGCTGGAAGTGCTTCCCGCGATAAAGAATGGCGTCACGATGTACTGTGACAACACGGGCGTCATTGCTCAATCAAAGGAACCAAGGTCCCACCAGAAATCCAAGCATGTACTCAGGCGATTTTATCTCATCAGGGAGATTGTTGAGAGAAAATGAGTTATTATAGAGAAAATACCCACAGAAGATAATCTTCCAGATTCTCTGACTAAAGGGCTGACTCAATAAAAGCATGATAGGCACACCCGAGAGTATGGTGTCCAGATTCATACTAGTTGGCTATAGTGCAAGTGGGATATTGTTAGGGATATGCCCTATACCCAACTTGTGGATGGGCTATATGTACATGTATTTATAATATTTTCATTAATTAATTAAATGACAATATTTATTATACGTGTCTTGCATAACTTATATGAATCATCAACACTGTAATAAAGCCCTTGGAGTAATAAGACGATGGCTTCCACGCCTTATGAGAATCATTACTCTTAAATGTTCCTAGTCATAGTTTTGTGAATAATCTGGGCGTTCACAAAGCGGAGAGACTAGCATGATGATATGATCCGCCCTTAAATGGGGTAGCCGATCTCATAGGCTACTAACGGAGATCCGTCTGCTTGGTGTATCACATGGATGCATGAATTGCTCGTGTCCATCGAACTAACCGCCGAAAGTTTTCATATGGAGTGTTTATCCCATGTGTCTGTGAGAACTTTCATGTATCGTTTATATGACTAGTCATTAGACTTTAGGTCCTTTCAATCTTATGTGTGGATCAAATAACTTTGACATTCTCCTTCCCCGGTTCAAAAGATCCGGTCATAAGGGTATGATTGGGTCATTTGTTGAAACACATGAAGTTTGTAAAGATACAACAGAGAATCGCCACTCTTTCGGTGTTGGACAATTATGACCCATAGCGTCACTATTTGTACAGATCATGGTGTTGTTGTACAAATTAACTATGTGACAAAGGAGATTGCACTCTTATCATTTGCGATTAGATCACCTAGATATATAAATGATAGGAGGTCCCTATGATTTGTTTCTGGACAGAGAATGATATGATACAGTATCAGTCCACGTAGGATAAATCATTAAATATCCCTAGTAAGAGTATTATCGAGATTGGACATCGATAATGCGTAAAAGACTAGTATTACACTTGTGTTCGTTGTGAGGGCACAACAGCATAGTTCTCATATATTTGGGTATAGGATACTCATGCAAGTGTAATAGGAGGTTGTGTTTTACCGATGGTACGGGAAACAGCTTCGCTCTGGATAGACCCCCTCAGAATTCCATTGGTAGTATGACTATGTGTCTATGGAAGTCCGAAATCAGGGTAGGTGTGTTTGGTCTTAACTTGAGACTTGTACCGCTAATACTTGCGACAATCAATATACTTTAGTTGCGGTCGTCCAGGGCTTTAACAGGTTCTGTGTACGCCAATGCTGGGTATATTGAGAATCGTAGTGTGTTGGGTGTGATGTCAAGATGGAAGTGTCACTCCAGTCATATGGAGATGATGGTCACGTAGGATACGGTACTAGTACTCTTAAGTACTGCAGTCATCGGGATAAAATGACAAGGTCATGTTTATCCAATTATAGAGACTAGTTACCAGACATCCGACATGTGCTTCGTACGGGGCAGACACAATTCCAGCCCCAGGCCTATCACGTGATCATCTGATACTGGACAGAAATACGCAATACTACGTATACTACGCCTGATATAGATCCTTTATTCCTGTAAGGATATTTCTGGAGAATTAGGTAGGCATGGTGCTTTGCTAGAAGCCAACCTTGTCTTGTAAATCGGTATAAACGTAGTACGAGGTACTTACGTGTTCGGATAGTCCGACGACCGAATTTACTGCCAACATATCAGGGGATCTCATGGGTCGCTTCCCGAAGATTCACCGATAACGTATGACTCGCACTCTAAATTAATTTGGGATTAATTAGATGAGAGAGAAAAATAATCTGGGATTAATTACGGAGATATTTTATCTGGGATAAATGTAGGCATTGTATTTTTGCATGTGAAACCCGATGATGAGTCTCAATTGGAGGCACTACTTTTTTAGTCGAGGAAGTTGCGGGAAACGATCGTCGGAAGGGAATCGGCATTTTGTTAGTTCTTATTCGCTGGATTAGCTTCGGGTTCGCTTGTTGGACCTCCGTGTTAAAACACATGTCACAAATTAAAAATAATTAAAACATTTAAAACACATGTCACAAATTTTAATTAAAACCAATTGAAATTAAATTAAAGTTAAAACGAAACCAATTAATTTAATTAACATTGAAAATTTAATAACTAATTAAATTGAAATGAAATTAAAACAAATTTAATTAAAACGAATTAAAGTGAAATTAAATTTAATTAAAGCTAATTAAATACAATGGAATTAAAATTAAACTAAAATACAATTGAATTAAAACTAAACTAAAATACAATTGAATTAAATTAAAACGTAATTAAATTAAATCTTAATCAAATTAAATTCACAAATTAAATCCAATTAAATTAATTCCAATTCAAAATAAATAAAACAAATTAAATTTAAATTTAAATTAAATAATTCACTTCCAAATTAAAATAAAATCAAAATAAATTCATTCCTAATTTAATAAATCACTCACCAATTTAAAAGAAATTCCCACCTAAAATATAAATATTATTGCCTAAAATAAATTAAGTAAATCCCTCCCTAATTAATTGATTTTATTTCCTTAAATCCATGCAAACCCTAACCCTACCCTCTCACTATAAATATAACACAAAATTGCAACCTTATTCCTCCCCCAACTACTTCACCCTCACGGCACAAACAATAAACTAAAAACAAATAAACCCTAAAGTTTGGCTTCCATATCCTCACTGTGCATGAGACACTCTCACAAAAAATAAACAAAAGCCACACAGCACTCACCAAAAACCTAAAAGACTCAGCAGCGCAGCAGCCTATTACACCCTACAGCCCTCACGCCCTGCAGACCTTCAGCGCACGAACAGCCCCATAGCCCCCTCAAATTCACACACAGCCTGCTCCTTCAACGCCCTTCAACACCATCACCCACTCGCCAGCCCAGCCAATCATCACGCACCAGACTTTCAACCACCGACTGAAACATACACGTAGCCACAGGCCTCTCACGAAACAAACTCACGCCTCAAGCCATAGCCTTCACAAACACAAGCTCCTCACGTTAAACCAAAGCTCACCAACGCCTCTCACACAATTGTCCATGCCCCTGCCCATTACCCTACACAAATAATGCCCAAAACCAACGCGCACAGCAGCCACCAAAGTCCACCCCCCTGACCGACACCTAACCCTCACTCAAAGCCACCAACCGACCAAAGCCCCATAAACCATGAGCAAATAAAGCCACAAACGCACCCTCACTGACAAACAAAACAAAACAGAAAATAAACCCTCAACCAACGTGAAACCAGAACCCCTAAACTACCCCCAAAGTCATTAAATCAACGTGAAGAAATAACCCTAAAACCCACCCTAAAACAGTGAGCAAACAACCCCAAAAAATCACCAAAACAGTCCCTTATTTCCTATAAAACAGTGACCAGAAAACACCCTTAAACAGCAGCAAAACAGTGGCAAAATGGGGCGAAAACAGCAGTCTGAGCAGTGAAAACAGCGAGGAAAAAAGTGAACCAGCGAACCAGAAAAGTTGTGGAGTGATAGCCCTTCCGACGGCCATGAAACGCGAGTTCGAAAGTCGACATAAAAGGTTAGACCTGAAGGTATTTTCCACATTCGTTTTCTGTTTTATTTGTATTATTTATTGAATATTGCTTGCATGATTGTTATGTTGAAATGCATGTTGTGGCCCTTGAGTAGATAAATATGCATGGATTATGAGATATTGTATGTTGTGGCTTTGGAATAAAATTAAAGATGTGTCAACTCTCGCGGTATATCGGATGGAAACCCAGACATAAATTTCATAGCCGATTCCGAATGGATGGTAGTATGATCTGCACTCGGGATACAACTCCATGTACTGCTTGAGTAAACGACACTTTCTTTTGTTTTATATTGCTTTGATTTATTTATTTTTCGTCATTTGAATTCCGCATGTTATTTGTATGCATGATACAATCGAGCGCATGGGCTTAGTAAGTCGGATTAAAGGTCCCCTATTTGGAGGGGTTAAAATCATTTACCACGATGTTTTGCCGCGCCGGTTGATGTGTGTTCAGTTGGATATAAGATATGTTCAATCGGGCATACTAAGTTTGATGTGATTGTCTTTATTTTTATATGTATGATACAATCGAGCGCATGGGCTTAGTAAGTCAGATTAAAGGTCCCTTATTTGGAGGAGTTAAAATCCTTTACCACGATGCTTTGCCGCGCCGGTTGATGTGTGTTCGGTTGGATATAAGATATGTTCAATCGGGCATATTAAGTTTGATGTGATTGTCTTTATTTTTGTATGTATGATACAATCGAGCGCATGGGCTTAGTAAGTCAGATTAAAGGTCCCCTATTTGGAGGGGTTAAAATCCTTTACCACGATGCTTTGCCGCGCCGGTTGATGTGTGTTCGGTTGGATATAAGATATGTTCAATCGGGCAGATTAAGTTTGATGTGATTGTCTTTATTTTTGTATGCATGATACAATCGAGCGCATGGGCTTAGTAAGTCGGATTAAAGGTCCTCTATTTGGAGGGGTTAAAATCCTTTACCACGATACTTTGCCGCGCCGGTTGATGTGTGTTCGGTTGGATGTAAGATATGTTCAATCAGACATACTAAGTTTGATATAGTTATCTTTATCTTTGTATGCATTATAACGAAAGGCGCATGGGCTTATTGTGTTGGATTAAAAGGTTCTCTGTTTAGGAAGAAAAGACTAAAAGGCTACCTTTACCACGATATTTTCCGTGTCTTTCATCTATTGATTGCATCGTTTATCCCTATCTTGGCTCGACCTATTGTCATTGGTGTACCCATACTCCCAGCCCATCACACCTTGAAGCCCCTTAGCGCACACGCACAAAGTCCCATGCCTTCACGCTAACCACTCCTTCAGCCACGCACCACACAAAAAACCATAAGTAGCTCTCTTACATCAACACGTAACCCTCATGTCCTTAAGCCATTCACGTCAAACTGCACCCATCCTTCATGTCGAATACATGCAAACAGCCTCTAGACTTCACGGTAAAAAAGCCCCTTCACAGCAGCTCAACTCTCACGTAAGACCCCTCATCAACTATCAGCCACCCTAGCATCATCCCTCACTGCCCTCATAAAGAACCTCACCGCTTCAACCCCTCAACAACTGCCTCACCTCACGTCCTAGCCTCTACACTCCACAAACCTTCAACGCCACACCGCTTCACCAAGCATAATTAGCGCCACATAGCCTAGACAACTCACACGAATTGACCACACTGCCAAAAGCAATCAGCAACACACCCCTCACTGCCCAGTTCTATGCCTCTCACTGCCCAGTTTAGTCACCTATCCACTGCCTGAAACCGCGCCCTAAACGCCACCTATTAGTCTCAGCCCGCACGTAAGGCCAGCTACACCATTCATGCATGTATCATGAAATCCCACATGGTTATTCTTATCTTTGTACGCATCATAATGAAAAGCATGTTTATTCCATTGGTTGCATCATTTACCTTAGTCTTGGCTTAACGTATTACAATTCATATACCTATGTCATGATAACATTTGAGTATTATTTCTTGTGGTATATCGGATGGAAACCCAGACATAAATTCCGTAGCCGATTCCGAATGGACGGTAGTGCGGTCTATACTTGGGATACAATTCCACGTACCACTTGGAAAAGTGCTCACATGTGTGCTTGTGTGGTTAGTATGTGTGCTTGTGTTTTCGTGAATATAATATGCCAATGAAGTTGTATGTTCGTTGCTACTTTGATCTACTTTCAAGCATGCAATCTTAGATGTGAAATATATGTAAATTTAGGTGTAAGTTTTATTTTGTACATGTGAATTTAGAAGCATGATACTCTTGGAAATTAGTGTTACTTAAGCTTGATTAAATTATTACATAAATCCTTTCATTATAAGTGACATAAGTAAGGGACCATTCTGAACCCAACGGTTTGAGGTCTTCCCTTGCGAGGGGTGAGTGCGGCCTTAAATCTCATTTTCCCGGTTCACACCGGGTGGCGACTCCATTATTCTCCGGTTTAGTCCCCCGCGGGCTACTCCGTACTCCCAACTAGGCCGCGAGCCTATGACAGCATGCGTCGCCCAGTTTATGTGTCCCCACAGTCTGGCGACTCCACTGGGGATAGAGAATCGGCCCCGAAATATTGTCTTGTAATGTTTGGATTTATGTTTTAATTGACCGTGTCTAAAGTGGATAAAATGGGGGTTTAATCAAAGGCATTTTGAGGCTAGGTAATGGTTTGGTGTCTTCCTTCATTCACTACCTTTCTAGAAGGAAAAGATGTGAAGGCACCTATATAGCCATCTACTCGTAGCCTATTGTGATGGACTAATTTGGAGGACTCGTTGTTTATTCCTGACACCAAGCGATAAGAGCCTAAGAGGCTTGGGTATTTAAGTGAGCCTCGCTCCACCTTCCCTCTGGGGAATCTACAACGGGAAATCCATTTGACAGTCAGTCACACACCATAGCTCATTGGCACGTACCTTAGTGTATAAAAAAGGGTGCGCTCGCTTGGTTGCTCGAACCCTTGATTGGGGAGACCTAGTTGTGGGCCATCCTTCGCCGATGAGAGCCTTTGTCTACACTTCTGCGAACCCACCCATAGACCAGGATTGTATGGTAAAAGTAACAATTATTTCCTTGAGTATGAGCTTGTGGACCATCCTCATTTGGATGCAGTTGGACCATTGTCAGAAATGCAGACTTGCTGGGCCATTTAAACTGGGGCGAGTTCTTACCTTATGACCATTGGGCCCAAAGCTTCTGAAATGTTGATGGGCCATTCTGTAGAAATTATTGTTTTATGTTTGCATTATCTTTCTTTTATGTTCGTGTTTTGGACCATCGTTATTTGGATGCAGTTGGACCTTTTGTCAAGAGATGTGAACTTGTTGGGCCATTTAAACTGTGACGAGTTCGTGTCCTTTGACAGTTGGGCCAAAGGCTTCTAAAATACCGATGGGCCATTTTATGTATTGGCCTTTTATCATCTGAAGTTATTTGGTTATGTTATCGCGAAGTGTAAACCTGTTGGGCCATTTCAACTGGGACAAGTTTGCACCGCGCAATAATAAGATTGAACACTTTAAAATGATAATGGGCCAATTAGTGCAAATTATTTTATAAGCTTATTTATTCCATACATCGCATACATGACATGCACTCATGCATACACGCATCATGCTAACCCCCTTTGTGTTAAAAGCCATCATAGATACCCGTTGGGTTGGGGGAAGACTTGTCAGAAGACCATCAGCCAATATGAATGAGTCAGCCAACGAGGGATCCCGCCTAGATCAATTGGAGACCAAAATAACAGGAATTATTGAGATATTGCAAGCTCTGACTAATGTTGTGGCCAGTTTGACCGCACTCTGTATAGCCGATAACAGAGAGATGAACAATCAGAATGGAAAGACCATCGGGGAACCTTCGGAGACCAAACTCCCTCCTTTCGATATCGCCTCTATCAGAAACAGACGATTCTCCAATCTTGGTAGACCTTTGTCAAAGGTGTTTAAGAAACTGAAGATGCAAGGACTTCTAAAACCCTTAAAACCTAGACCACTTCCTAACCCTGTGCCACCGTACCTCAACCTAAATCAGTATTGTTACTTCCACCAAGAAAGGGGCCATGAAACTAATAACTGCATCTGCCTTAGGCATGAAATCCAAAACCTCATTGATGCCCATAAAATACCCAACCCGGAAAAAGAACAAGCCAACATACACAAAAAACCTCCACCTACCCACATTATTGACTCCGGCCTACCCGACAATCTTGTCTTCCCAACCCACAACTACCAAACTTCTTGCACGGGGATACGAGGCAACAGTGGTAAAAGTGAAATAAAGCAAATGGAGGATCTTTGGGAAAACCTCTCAGACAGTGATGAGACGGGGGTTGCAAAAGGGAAAAGTGAATGGGAAGAAGAACTATTGTACCTGGAGAAATTGATGGTTGAAGGAAATAAGAAAGCAAGGGAAAAAAAGTTGCAATTTATGGAGATGTTTGTCTCCCAGATCTTATTCAGTTGTGATCCAGTATTCATTAATAGAGACATTGATTTTGTTTAATTGTTCGAACCTTTTCTTAATGATAATAAAGATGTTCATTTCGTTAACTTGCCTGAGTCTCTGCAACATGAGTATATTTGACAAAAGTATTCAACCTTGGTACTATGATACTCAGCGATATTTCGAACCCGGTGAATTTTTGGAAGAAGCAAGCAGAAAAGACAGGATGGCCATTCAGCAATGGGAAACGGGACAGTGAAACTATCAGATTTAGAGGAGAATGAGTTCACCGAGCCGATCGACGTGGACAGATTGAAACAGTACTTTACTTGAGGAAGAAAAGACCGAGCAGTCACCAAGGGAATTGGCGGAAGACCTAACCCAACGGGATAAGAAACACATGCATGCATGCATACACGTAACCCATTTCGCATTCCTTTTGTGTTTGTTTTGTTTTGTGTTCACAGGTTTTGAAGAAGAAAAGAGAAAGCGACAAAGACAAGCCATTCAGAAACAGCGAAAGCACAGTATCGGATTTGGGTAATAATCTGAGGGTTAAGGCCAGCATTGGTGTTAGATTCAGGTATTAATTTGAGGGTTGAGGCCCACATTGATGTTGGTATTGAGGAGTAATCCCAGGGTTGAGGCCCACATGAGTTTGAGTTTTGGGAATGGATCTCAGGGGGTGAAGCCCATATTATCAGAAGATGACGGAAGAATTCTGTGGAATGAGTGAAAAAAAAAATTTGAGAGAGAGAAATCTTTGATAGTTAGACATATGTCCGGTGATGGCATTGTTTGCTGTAGGGAGAAGCTTTAGAAACGATAAGTGCGAGACGTGCTCTCGTCCGATATTCTGAATGGATTGATCTCAGCTGGACTCGCGAGCACTTGATTACAGGATCTCAACAGTGGAAACCTGAGTGGTTGGCAAGATGACTAGCCGAAGGGATGATGGATCGGTGAATGACCGTTTGCCTGGATGTCCACCCTGGTTTACTTATGCTACGATATATGATATGGTTGGGAACAAAGAAAGTCTCTGAAAAGAAAAGAAAAAATAGACCGCCTATAACCGATAAGCGTGAAGCTACCCATGGGCGAGTATTAGGACCACCATGAGGAGAAATGCTACCTTAAAGGGTAGGTGTGTCAAAAAAAAAAGAATGTAAAGAAAGAGACGAAAGAAAAAAAAAGAAGAAGATCATATCATGTTAAGTATGACGAAGTAATCACAGAGTGTGATCGAGACATCTAGATTGGTTAGACCCACCGATCTGATTCTCTGAAACGAAATCATCGAGTTGGCTCACTTAAGGAATAAGCTGCGAAAGAGCCTTGGCGCACACACACTAGGAGTCTAGTTCAGATCACCTATTCAGAGGATCGGAGTTGAGTGTATCAAGTACTTTGAAGGTTCTTAGGTTTCGATGCGAAAGCAGTCGTTGAGGACGAGAATATGTCTAGCTATCAGGATTATCTCATGAGGCAATTTAATATGTTGAAATGACACATTAGCATTAGCATCAGTCTTGCTGGGTATGGCACTCTTGGGGCGAAGCCCACATTATCATTATTAGTCTAGTCGAGTATGGCACTCTGGGGACGAGGCCCATTTCCGTATCAATTTGGGACGAGGTCCATATCAGTATCAGTTTGGGACGAGGTCCATATCAGTATCAGTTTGGGGCGAGGCCCACATCAGTATCAGCATGGGGGCGAGGCCCATATCAGTATCAGTATGGGGCTAGGCCCATATCAGTATCAGTTTTGGGGGCGAGGCCCATATCAGTAACAGTTCGGGGGCGAGGCCCATATCTTTATCAGAACCAGTCTTGCCGGGTATGGCACTCTAGGGGTTGAGGACCACATCTTTATCAATACTAGTCTTGCCGAGTATGGCACTCTGGGGGCAGGGCCCACATCCTTATCAGAATCAGTCATGCTTGGTATGGCACTCCAGGGCCGAGGCCTACGTCATCATCAGTATCACTTTTGAGGATGAGTCCCAGGGTCGAGGCCCGCAACAGTATCAGCAGTTTTGGGGATGCGTCCAGGGTTGAGGCCCACTTCATCATATTGGCAGTTTTGGGGATGCGTCCCAGAGTTGAGGCCCATATTTTATCAGCATTTTTGGGGATGCATCCCAGGGTTGTAAACCTACTGCATCAGTTTGGGGATGCGTCCCCGGGCCGAGGCCCATTTTGTCAGCGGTATTGGGATGCGTCCCAGGGCCGAGGCCCCCGTTGTCGGTTGCAGTTATCGGGATACGTCCCAGGGTCGTGGACCTACTGCATCATATTTTGGGGATGCGTCCCCGGGCCGAGGCCCATTTTACCAGGGGTATTGGGATGCGTCCCAAGGTCGAGGCCCCCGTTGTTGGTTGCAGTTATTGGGATGCGTCCCAGGGTCGTGGACCCACTGCATCAGTTGGGGATGCGTCCCCGGGCCGAGGCCCATTTTGTCAGCGGTATTGGGATGCGTTCCAGGGTCGAGGCCCCCGTTGTCGGTTGCAGTTTTTGGGATGCGTCCCAGGATCGAGGTCCACTGCATCATCAGCTCGGCGGAGCAGCAGACAAGTCAGGTGACAACTGGCGAGCCAGGTAAGTAAAAATGCATTGCATAACTTTGATAGGATTGTTCAAAGTCACACACTGCACAAGTCCCATCAAAGTGGGGGCGACTGTAGGCATTGTATTTTTGCATGTGAAACCCGATAATGAGTCTCAGTTGGAGGCACTACTTTTTTAGTCGAGGAAGTTGCGGGAAACGATCGTCGGAAGGGAATCAGCATTTTGTTAGTTCTTATTCGCTGGATTAACTTCGGGTTCGCTTGTTGGACCTCCGTGTTAAAACACATGTCACAAATTAAAAATAATTAAAACATTTAAAACACATGTCACAAATTTTAATTAAAACCAATTGAAATTAAATTAAAGTTAAAACGAAACCAATTAATTTAATTAACATTGAAAATTTAATAACTAATTAAATTGAAATGAAATTAAACCAAATTTAATTAAAACGAATTAAAGTGAAATTAAATTTAATTAAAGCTAATTAAATACAATGGAATTAAAATTAAACTAAAATACAATTGAATTAAAACTAAACTAAAATACAATTGAATTAAATTAAAACGTAATTAAATTAAATCTTAATCAAATTAAATTCACAAATTAAATCCAATTAAATTAATTCCAATACAAATTAAATAAAACAAATTAAATTTAAATTTAAATTAAATAATTCACTTCCAAATTAAAATCAAATCAAAATAAATTCATTCATAATTTAATAAATCACTCACCAATTTAAAAGAAATTCCCACCTAAAATATAAATATTATTGCCTAAAATAAATTAAGTAAATCCCTCACTAATTAATTGATTTTATTTCCTTAAATCCATGCAAACCCTAACCCTACCCTCTCACTATAAATATAACACAAAATTGCAACCTTATTCCTCCCTCAACTACTTCACCCTCACGGCACAAACAATAAACTAAAAACAAATAAACCCTAAAGCTTGGCTTCCATATCCTCACTGTGCATGAGACACTCTCACAAAAAATAAACAAAAGCCACACAGCACTCACCAAAAACCTAAAAGACTCAGCAGCGCAGCAGCCTATTACACCCTACAGCCCTCACGCCCTGCAGACCTTCAGCGCACGAACAGCCCCATAGCCCCCTCAAATTCACACACAGTCTGCTCCTTCAACGCCCTTCAACACCATCACCCACTCGCCAGCCCAGCCAATCTTCACGCACAAGACTTTCAACCACCGACTGAAACATACACGTAGCCACAGGCCTCTCATGAAACAAACTCACGCCTCAAGCCATAGCCTTCACAAACACAAGCTCCTCACGTTAAACCAAAGCTCACCAACGCCTCTCACACAATTTCCATGCCCCTATCCATTACCCTACACAAATAACGCCCAAAACCAATGCGCACAGCAGACACCAAAGTCCACCCCCCTGACCGACACCTAACCCTCACTCAAAGCCACCAACCGACCAAAGCCCCCTAAACCATGAGCAAATAAAGCCACAAACGCACCCTCACTGACCAACAAAACAAAACAAAAAATAAACCCTCAACCAACGTGAAACCAGAACCCCTAAACTGCCCCCAAAGTCACTAAATCAACGTGAAGAAATAACCCTAAAACAGTGAGCAAACAACCCCAAAAATGTGTCAACTCTCGTGGTATATCGGATGGAAACCCGGATATAAATTTCATAGCCGATTCCGAATGGACGGTAGTATGATCTGTACTCGGGATACAACTCCATGTACCGATTGAGTAAACGACACTTTCTTTTGTTTTATATTGCTTTGATTTATTTATTTTTCGTCATTTGAATTCCGCACGTTATTTGTATGCATGATACAATCGAGTGCATGGGCTTAGTAAGTCGGATTAAAGGTCCCCTATTTGGAGGGTTAAAATCCTTTACTACGATGCTTTGCCGCGCCGGTTGATGTGTGTTCGGTTGGATATAAGATATGTTCAATCGGGCATACTAAGTTTGATGTGATTGTCTTTATTTTTTTATATATGATACAATCGAGAGGATGGGCTTAGTAAGTTGGATTAAAGGTCCCTTATTTGGAGGGGTTAAAATCCTTGACCACGATGCTTTGCCGCGCCGGTTGATGTGTGTTCGGTTGGATATAAGATATGTTCAATCGGGCATACTAAGTTTGATGTGATTATCTTTATTTTTGTATGTATGATACAATCGAGCGCATGGGCTTAGTAAGTCGGATTAAAGGTCCCCTATTTGGAGGGGTTAAAAACCTTTACCACGATGCTTTGCCGCGCCGGTTGATGTGTGTTTGGTTGGATATAAGATATGTTCAATCGGGCATACTAAGTTTGATGTGATTGTCTTTATTTTTGTATGCATGATACAATCGAACGCATGGGCTTAGTAAGTCGGATTAAAGGTCCCCTATTTGGAGGGGTTAAAATCCTTTACCACGATGCTTTGCCGCGCCGGTTGATGTGTGTTCGGTTGGATGTAAGATATGTTCAATCGGACATACTAAGTTTGATATAGTTATCTTTATCTTTGTATGCATTATAACGAAAGGCGCATGGGCTTATTGTGTTGGATTAAAAGGTTCTCCGTTTAGGAAGAAAAGCCTAAAAGGCTACCTTTACCACGATATTTGCCGTGTCTTTCATCTATTGATTGCATCGTTTATCCATGTCTTGGCTCGACCTATTGTCATTGGTGTACCCATACTCTCAGCCCATCACACATTGAAGCCCCTTAGCGCACACGCACAAAGTCCCCTGCCTTCACGCTAACCACTCCTTCAGCCACGCACCACACAAAAAACCATAAGTAGCTCTCTTGCATCAACACGTAACCCTCACGTCCTTAAGCCATTCACGTCAAACTGCACCCATCCTTCACGCCGAATACATGCAAACAGCCTCTAGACTTCACGGTAAATAAGCCCCTTCACAGCAGCTCAACTCTCACGTAAAACCCCTCATCAACTATCGGCCACCCTAACATCATCCCTCACTGCCCTCATAAAGAACCTCACCGCTTCAACCCCTCAACAGCTGCCTCACCTCACGTCCTAGCCTCTACACTCCACAAACCTTCAACGCCACACCACTTCACCAAGCATAATCAGCGCCACATAGCCTAGACAACTCACACGAATTGACCACACTGCCACACGCAATCAGCAACACACCCCTCACTGCCCAGTTCTACGCCTCTCACTGCCCAGTTTAGTCACCTATCCACTGCTTGAAACCGTGCCCTAAACGCCACCTATTAGTCTCAGCCCGTACGTAAGGCCAGCTACACCATTCATGCATGTATCATGAAATCCCACATGGTTATTCTTATCTTTGTATGCATCATAATGAAAAGCATGTTTATTCCATTGGTTGCATCATTTACCTTAGTCTTGGCTCAACATATTACAATTCATATACCTATGTCATGATAACATTTGAGTATTATTTCTTGTGGTATATCGGATGGAAACCCAGACATAAATTCCGTAGCCGATTCCGAATGGACGGTAGTACGGTCTGTACTTGGGATACAATTCCACGTACCACTTGGAAAAGTGCTCACATGTGTGCTTGTGTGGTTAGTATGTGTGCTTGTGTTTTCGTGAATATAATATGCCAATGAAGTTGTATGTTCGTTGCTACTTTGATGTACTTTCAAGCATGCAATCTTAGATGTGAAATATATGTAAATTTAGGTGTAAGTTTTATTTTGTACATGTGAATTTAGAAGCATGATACTCTTGGAAATAAGTGTTACTTAAGCTTGATTAAATTATTACATAAATCCTTTCATTACAAGTGACATAAGTAAGGGACCATTCTGAACCCAACGGTTTGAGGTCTTCCCTTGCGAGGAGTGAGTGCGGCCTTAAATCTCATTTTCCCGGTTCACACCGGGTGGCGACTCTATTATTCTCCGGTTTAGTCCCTCGCGAGCTACTCCGTACTCCCAACTAGGCCGCGAGCCTAGGACAGCATGCGTCACCCAGTTTCTGTGTCCCCACAATAAAATATCATTAAAAGAGAGATAACGATTAATTTGGAATTAATCGATTAATTAATATATTTGATATATTAAACGAAATTGGATTTCAACGCGGAATTAAAATTAGATTTTAATTCGGGCAAACGAATTAATTTAGAATTAATTCGTTAACGACGTGAATAGTGACTTCGCTAGGCGTAATCATTTAATTACGACGCAACGGAAAATTCATTAATTTGGAATTAGCGAACCTGAGCCCGAGATTCTTTGCGAGCGCATTCACATTTCGAATTCGAGTGCGGCACGCAAGTCAAATCAAGCGTCAAATCGCTAGTCGCATCTAGCGTCACATCAAGCGTCAAATCTTGTCACTTTGAGTGATGTGACACTTGATTGATTGATGTGATTAAATGATGGGAGTTGTTGAAAGCCTTTTAAAAGCTTGAATGAAATTTATTATTTTTAATTACTTTGACTTTTGGAAAGCAAAATGGGTATATGTTTTTTAGAAATTCATTTTACCAAAATAATTACACATTTTTCATCTCTCTCTTCTCTCTTTTCTCTCTACATCTCACGCCCAGAGGGCTGTGTATTTTCCGGTTTCTGGTTTTCCAAAAACCGTGAATGAGGGAAGCTTGAGTGTGGATTTTTTGTGGCAAAAATCAAGAGAGCTAGCACTCCGAGAGACATGCGAAGGTGATAGGGAAGTCCACCAATGAGTCGGGAGTCGTTTGACGAAGCTTGGAGCTTGTTCAAGGACCTCAAAAGCCGAAATCGTGGAGATGGAAAACTGCCACTGCCGAACCAGTGAAGAGGAGAAAATCAGATTTTTGTTCGTCTCCTCGTCGCTCAACCGATCGATGTGAGTATTCCGCAACTTTGTTGATTTGTATTCGCACATATTTCATGCTTGTTTATGATCTTGGGACCTTAATAAGAACCAACACTCGGATAATATTTTCTTATAACAATAGTATTCCAGTTCGCGGGTTGATATGTGTGATCAGTGCTTGAGACTGTGGCCATAGCGGAAGAATCATGTGATATTCTTGGGTTAGCACAATTCATGACACTATCAACATCATACCTCTGACCATATAGGTAGACACTTTTCGTACCCTAGGTCAATAGGTGGGGATACAGTGAGGCGAAGGACCGTATCATATGTAAATCGCATACAGAATGGGTATATATATCTTTCCTTCTCATTTGGGGGCCTTGGCATGTTGCTAGATGTCAACCTTGGTCATTGAAATCAAACGACCATCTGATCAGAGGATAATTTATGTTTGATTAAATTATCACGATTCATTTCATGTCCAACTTAAGGGGAACCCAAAAGGTCACACATAATAAAGTCGAAATCAATGGTTAACCGTGCACAATACAAATATAACAGCATATATGATTGCTGTAGGAATTGTTCATAAATGGTTCAATGTGTTTAATTATTGAACAGATCATGTATGAGGTTCCATAATGGCTTAGGGATTGGTGAATGACGATGTGGGCACTTCGGGAATTAGAATTAAAAAAAAATTAATATTCACGTGAATAGGAAAAAAAAATTCTATTATTTGTTTTGAATTCCAATTCGGCCCAAACTCTTATTAGGGTTCTATAATCTCATTAAACCACTAAATTAAGATCCAATGGCTAAGATTAAATTAGCTTTTATCCCACATCAGATTCTTAATTAATTATGTTGTCTTTGGAGCACTATATAAACCCAAAGAATTCTTCACAAATTTTTACACCAAACCTTTCAAATCTTGGGTTTATATAAGTGAGCAACTCTAAAGTTTAAGAGTAAGCCACTGATTTTGAGGATTCTTAAGTGTAATTGACTAGAGGAACCTCGAGTTAAAAGTTTTGAGTTATTTGCCTAGGCTAGCACCAAGGGCAAAATACCAGTGCACTCAAGGCGTAGTCTTGCTGTTGAGTTTTGGCTTTAGTGTGTGCATCTTTGGAGGCCACACACTTGGGTGGCTCTTTGGAACGTGGAAGAGCTTGCTGAGTTCGAGAAAAACTTGTAGATTGGAGGGAGGACTAGAGGAGTCTACGGTGCAATTTAGAGTTCTTATGATAGTTAACATGTTTAGGTTTATGTTCTTTGCATGTTTTATGAGTTTTATGCTTATAATATATAGTAACATGCATAGGCTTGTAGAATAATAAAAACAAATGGGTCTTGGGCAAATGGAAAGCGGCATAATAATTTTTATTTTCCGATGCGCACTCGCGGCCGCTTCTCAACAATTTTACCATACCCTGATTGGTCCTTGCCTTTTGAGCTAATGTGTGATGCTAGTGATTATACAGTTGGTGCAGTGCTAGGACAGAGAAATGAAGGTAAGCCGCATGTAATAAATTACGCAAGTAGAACTTTAAACAATGCACAAATGAATTACACTACCACAGAAAAAGAACTACTTGCTGTAATATTTGCATTGGATAAATTTCGATCATATTTCATTGGTTCTTCAACCTGTTAGGGTTGGTGCTCGGAGCGCCAATCCGGATCATATTTATGTCCGATTCATGAATACGAGCAATATCATTTTCTATAATATTACTTAATTATGGTTTCACTTATTGTCTTTTATAATATATATTTGATCTAATTCATTAGATTGAAGCTAAATCATGTTTAGTGATATATATATTAGACAAAGACCCGATAATATATAACGTAGTGCGTAATTACAACGTAGCTTGTAATTGACATTGGGAAGTGTCACTACTAGATATATATTATCAAATTAAGTTCCTGATCAAGATTTACTGACACGGGTCGGTTAGTAAACTCCACTGAGACCAGTACATGTCGTATATCGGACTTGGTCCGATGGTTTATCCCAATGAACCATGAGTCTCGGGAGACTCGTATAGACGTGTAGGTGTTTATTTGATAAACACTAAATGACTCACCGAAGATTACCTAACAGATTGTGCACCAACATCAATAGGAATCTTCTCGGGTTGAGTAGCATAGTGATTCTTTGACTTGAGATACCACTGTGGATATATGAGGTATCATCCACACTTAGATGGCAGTCACGTCACCGATCTATTAAGATTTGACCTCCGCCTGTTCGTTGGGTATGGACTCATGCTCATGATATCGTGTGTGTATCAAGATAGGATCCGTCAGTCCTGTGTACACGGCATAGGTGTCTATTATATGATTAGCAATCTGTTAAATCCAAGGCCGTGGTATACTTCGAAAGTAAGTTCCGAATGTTATTTAGAAGATTGCTAATAAATACGTCGAAACGATTATACCTATAGAGATTTGACGTTTATATCTATATCTCTGGGATAATCCGGATACTTGTGACGGAGGGATTATACGTATGCAATGACCTCGACCTGTATGATTCAGTGAGTTTATCTATGGTCGTCATAATTTACGGGTGGGTAAATTATGGACATGAAGTTGGATTTCGTGACGGATATGCCTGAATATAGAGAGTCTCACTAATGAAATATACTCGTAGAGTACTAGGGCAACTTTTATGAATAATACTGATTATTTATAAATCGTTTAACCGTTAAACGAAAAATACATGCAAATGGACCTAATGGTCATTTCCTATTAATGTGTATTTGTATTTAATATTTGATATTATTAAATACACATTAATTATATGTCAAATTGAGATATTTGACATATATCATTAATATATGTATTTGAGATATTTAATGTAAATATAATACATATATTTAAGATATTTGTATTTAATTATTTAAATGTTAAATAATTAAAGTAATTATTTTATAAATATCTTTTACCATGATTAATGTTAGGAAATGACACCATTTGATTGGTAACGCTTGTTTAATTACTTTATGGTAAATGTTGTCATTTAGAACAAGTAACTAATAAATGAAATTGAAATGAAATTGAAATTAAATATTATATTTTTCTTTCTCTCCTTCACGCCAATTATGGGAAAGTATATAAGGATTTTTTGTTTCATTTTCTTGAGAGAACACAAGTTACCAAATAAACTTACAAGTAAAGTTTGAGAGAAAAAGCTTGAAGAACAAAGGAAAAAGCTTATGGAAATTTTGATTTTGTAAGTATTTTCCAACTTTCTTCAACTAGAAAAATATTTGCGTGTTTCTAAGCTTCAATATGTGTTGCTTAGAATTTTCTCTACTCTTTAAGTATGTAATTAAATTGGTTTGAGACTTGTTGGAAAGATGTTTGCATGTTTATTAACAAAGTATGCTTATAATTGGTTATTAAGCATTCTTTTGATTAATTAGTAATCAAGTTGTCATTCTAGAGTTTTAAGGCCACTTATTTATGACCTAGAATTGTTCTTGACTTATTTCAAAGTGGTGAGACTTGTTTGGTCTGTTAAATAATTGATTAAAGTGTTGAATTTATTCAATTTAGTGTAAATTGATCAATTGGAGTAATTTGAGAAATTAGGGTTCTTAACCTATTTCAATTTTGGGAATTTTCATATATGTGATATATTATGGTGTGTATATGATACATATTAAATTTGAGATTGATTGGAATTGATCTTGACTTGTTTGAACAAGATTGGACTAAATTGCAAAATTTGGAAACCTTTGGGCTTCTCGGTAATTTTGGAATTTAGTGGAGCTTTTGTTGCAATTTGTATTTTGATATGTTGGACATGTTGAAAATAATTTTAGAACTGATTTGGAATCATCCAAAATTGTGTTTGACAATTTGAGGACTAAAATGAACAAAATGTAAAGTTTAGGAGTCAAACGGTAAGTTTCAAGAAATATGATTTCTTAAGTAAAATTTCAGTTTTTAAGTATTGGGTAATAAAAATAAATAATTTTATTTTAATTGTCCAAGAAAAATAATTACCGGAAATTATTTCGAAGTGAAAATACGCGAAAACGGTGAAAAACGGCGTTACCGAGTAACAGCTGTCCAAATAGTGAACTGGTCACTATTCGGGCAGCCCACGAACTGTCCAAATATTTTTGGGGCTGACCTGGGCAGTCCACATGTGCATTGGTCTGTCGGTTCAGCCAGAAATGCGTTTTATACTATTTTACGGAAAAATATTTTCGTAAAAGTTTCGCGGAGTTTTTATATTATTTATGTCGTTATATGATATCGAATAAATAAGTTTAGATGAAATATAAATAAATTATTAATATTGGATATTGAATAATTTATTTGTAATTTTAAAAATTTTAAACTACGATTTCACCCGAACAGTGCTTCTTCAGCTGCGCCGCCCTGATAAATCCCCAACACAACCATTGTCTATTCTGATCACGCTACTGTTAGAAATTTGATGTCTAAACATGATTTAAAGTCAATATTAATACAATAGATTTTGTTGCTTCAAGAATTCAATCTCACAATCAACGACAAGAAAGAGGTAGAAAACGTGGTTGCAGATAATTTATAGAGACTCACAAACGAGTCACTAATTGATACAACTCCCATCAATGACTCATTTCCCGATGAGTTTTTATTCTCTGTAAACACAATGCCTTGGTATGCTAATATTGTCAATTTTCTTGCAACAGGAAAGATACCTCCAGACTGGAGCCAGCAAGACAGAAGGAAAATTTTTGACTAAAGTCAAAAGATTCTATTGGGATGATCCATATCTGTTTAAGTGTTGCCCTAATCAGATTTTCAGACATTGCATACCAGACAGAGAGATAAGTGGTGTTATTCAGTTTTGTCATTCAGAAGCATGTGGAGGTCATTTTTTATCTATGAAAATCGCTGTAAAAATCTTGCAGTGTAGATTTTATTGGCCCACTATTTTTAAAGATACACACGTTTTCTGCAAAACTTACGAAAACTGTCAAAAGTTAGGATCCATTTCAAAAAGAAACATTATGCCTTTAAATCTCATCATTGTCATCGAAATCTTTGATTGTTGGGGGATAGATTTCATGGGCCCATTTCCACCATCATTTGGATTCTTATATATTTTAGTTGCAGTCGATTATGTCTCAAAATAGGTCGAGCCGATTCCTTGTCGGAACAATGATCACACAACAGTGATCAAAAAATATTTTAAGTCGATTTGGAATTCCTAGGGTCATTATAAGTGATGAAAGTAAACACTTTTGTAACAAACCATTTGAGTCCTTAATGAAAATGTATGGAGTCACACACAAAGTTTCCACCTCCTATCACCCTCAGACGAATGATCAAGTTGATTTAGCGAATAAGGAAATTAAACAAATTTTAGAAAAAAAGGTTATCCTAAATCGCAAAGATTGGTCTCTTCGACTAACTGATGCACTTTGGGCATACCAAACAACTTTCAAAACGTCTTTGGGAATGTTACCCTATCGTCTAGCTTATGGAAAACCTTGTCATTTTCCTGTAGAACTTGAGCATAAAGCATATGAGACTATTAAAAGATTCAATTCAAACCTTGAAAATTCCAGTCACAAACATAAATTGCAATTAAATAAACTTGAAGAGTTAATGAATGATTCATATGAGAATACGAAAATTCTTAAAGCTAAAATTAAGGCCTTTCATAATAGTCAATTTCACGAAAAGTATTTGAAGTTGGTCAAAAGGTTTTTCTTTATAATTCTCGTCTTTATTTATTTCCTAGAAAATTGAAATACAAATGGTGTGGTCAATTCATTATGAAACACGTTTATCCATACAGGGCTATTGACATTGAGAATCATAGGGATGGTGATGTATTTAAAGTGAATGGACAACGTCTGAAACTATTTTTGGAGTGTTCAAATTTTCAAGAGTTTCTTCTCCTTTCAACCCCAGTATACCGTGATTAATGTACTTTTTTTCTTTTCTGTTTAATATTTTTATAATTTACATTTTTCTTAGTTTTGCAGCATTTTTTGTCTTTTCTTTTTTCACACCCCAGTTTAGCAGTGGATAACGGTACTCCGTGACACAAAGTTAGTTATTTCAGTCTTCTAAAATTACTGATACACTATAACTAAAGAACAGAAGAAACTCTCGCAAAACTCCGCAAATATTTTCATTCTCTTCCCAAAATGCTCTGACAAAAATTTACAAAGCACGCACAGAAAGAATGAGGCTTCTTATGATTCATGGTATTCTTAGTGATATTTTTTGGGTAATTGAAGCAAAAGTTCGCTTGGCAGGTGAGGCATCTGACTCTTTCATTTCTTACATGTATGGTTTAGGGAAAAACGCCTAAGTTAAAAAATGAAGAGCTAAATAATTATGTGTTTGTTATAAATATGCACGCTGCACGTGCAACACTCGTTGTCGTTCTTTAGGAATGGTGTCTGATAATCGCGAAGATAAAATCCAATTCATTAGAGATGTCTTAAGTAAGGAGTCTTTAGATGATATATCATTGACTCTTGAGATGCATTCTAGTGGATATGTTCATCGTGAAATTCGCAAGTTACATACACAATTTCAAAACGAAAGACAACAATACAGTCTTGGGAATCTGACTTTAAAAAACCATGTTTGCCAATTTATAAGAAAAATAGATCGGAAGCCTATCCCTAACCCATAGAGAACGTTCAAGCCGTTACAGGACATAAAACCAAAGGAAGATGTGGGCCACAATCACAACTACTGGTACATATTATTTTAATTTATTACTGTTTTTATTTACTTTACTTTTGTCGATAGTATCTAAACTTTTTGACTTTCTCAATCTAATTTCCTGACAATTGTCATTTGTAGGTACTAGTGCATTTATCACTCACCATTTTTTCAGGATCTATAAATTCAGCTCGTCACTTCTCTCTCTTCAATACATCTAGCTAAGAGAGATATCATAAATAGAGACAAATTTAAGACGACGAGTCACTTATATCTGTGTGTTTTATGGAACTAGCTCTGGAACTAAACCAGAACTTGTTGAGGCTGCGAGAGAATTGGGTAGAGTTATGGTAAACAGAAACATGCACTTAGTATATGGCAGTGGCAATCTTGGATTGATGGGGGGTATTTCAAAGGCTATACAAGAATGTGGCAGTCAGGTTTTGGGGATCATTCCAAAACCCTTAACATAGAACAACATTATTGGAAAATCAAATGGAGAAGAATGTACTGTCCCAGGTATATCTGAAAGACTCACTGAAATGATCAATCATGTTGATGTTTTTATTACTTTACCAGGTGGGCTAGGAACGTTGGAAGAAATATTCACAGTTGCGTCATGGGCAAACTTGAATATTCACTAAAAACCCATTGGGTTGTTTAATGTTAATGGATTTTTCGATTTTCTTTTTGTATTTCTTGAAGATGCCAAAAGAAATGGGTTTATTTCAAAACCAGTAAGAAATATCTTCCTAACTGTAAGAAAGGCTGATGATTTAATTGACATACTCTTAGCTTATAAACCAAAAATCGACCTATTCTTTCCAAATTGAACTAGTCCGGTAACGATCGTGGAAAAAAGCACAGAGTAAACTTGGATCTTAATCTGTATATTGGAATCTTGGATTCCAATGGTTTCATAATAAACCATGAGTCTTGGGGACTCGTATAGACGTGTAGGAGTTTATAGCGGATAAACACTGAATGACTCACCGAAGATTCTTAATGCATGGTACACCAACGTCAATAAAAATCTTCTCGGGTTGAGTGAGCATAGTGATTCTTTGACTTGAGATACCACTGTAGATATATGAGTTATCCCCCACACTTAGATGACAGTCACGTCACCGATCTATTTAGATCAGACCTCTGCCCGTTCGTTGGGTGTGGACTGATGCTCAGGATGTCATGTGTGTATCAAGAAAGGATCTGTCAGTTCTGTGTACATAGCATATGTATTCAATATAGAATTAGCAATCTGTTAAATTCATGGACCTTTGATACACTGGAGAAATTAGTTCTAAGTGTTATTAAGAGACTCCTAATGGAAACGTCGACGTGATTATATCTATAGAGATTTGACGTTTATATCTATGTCTCTGGAATAATCCGGATACCTGTGACGGAGGGATTATACTTATGCAATGACCTCGACCTGTATGGTTCAGAGAGTTTATCTGTGTCCGTCATAATTTACGGATGAGTGAAATATGGACACGAAATTTGATTTCATGATGGATATGCATGAATCTAGAGAGTCTCACTAATGAAATATACTCGTAGAGTACTAGGGCAACTTTTATAAATAATACTGATTATTTATAAGTCGTTTAACAGTTAAACGAAAAAATACATGCAAAGGGACCTAATGGTCATTTCCTAATTAATGTTTATTTGTATTTAATATTTGAAATTATTAAATACACATTAATTAATTATCAAATTATGATATTTGACATATATCATTAATATATGTATTTGAGATATTTAATGTAAATATAATACATATATTTAAGATATTTTATTTAATTATTTAATTATTTAAATGTTACATGATTAAAGTAATTATTTTATAAATATCTTTTGTCATGATTATGGTTAAGAAATGGCATGATTTGGTTGGTTCACTTGTTGATTTACTTTATGATAAAGGTTATCATATACATCAAGTAACCTTTAGCAAATGAAATTGAAACAAAAAGTAAATATTTGATATTTGTTTATTTACAATTTTCGGTTGTGTGTGTGGGGTAAAAAATATTTTTTGTTTCATTTTCTTTCATTAACACAAGTTACCAAATATTTTTTAAGGAAAAAGTTTGAGTGAAAAGCTTGAAGGATAAAAGAAAAGCTTAAGGAAAAATTATTTTGTAAGTATTTTCTCATTTTCTTCAACATGAAAATTGTTTCCATATTTCTAAGCTTCAAGATGTGTTGCTTAGAATTTTCTCTACTCTTTAATTATGTAAATTAATTGATTGGAAACTTGTTGTAAAGATGTTGCATGTGTATTTGAACAAAACATGCTTATAATTGGTTATTAAGCATTCTAATGACTAATTAGCAATCAAGTTGCTATTCTAGAGTTTTAAGGCCACTCATTCATAATCTAGAATTGTTCTTAATTTATTTAAAGTGGTGAGATTTGCTTGGTGTGTTAAAGAATTGATTAAAGTGTTGAATTTATTCAATTTAATGTAAATTGATCAATTGGAGTAATTTGAGAAATTAGGGTTCTTAACCTAATCTAATTTTGGGGATTTTCCTATATGTGATGTATTATGATGTATATATGATGTATATTAAATTTGGGATTGATTGGATTTGGTCTTGACTTGTTTTGAACAAAAATAGATCAAATTGCAAAACCTGAAAATTACTGGACTGTTCGGAAATTATAAAAAAATATAGATTTTGTGTTGCAATTTGTAATTTGATGTATTGGACATGTATAAATCTTTTTGGGATTGATTTAGAATCACTTAAAAATGTATTTGATTATTTGAGGACCAAAATGAACAAATACAAAGATTGAGGAATCGGAAATAAAGAAGAAATTTGATTTCTTGGGTAAAAATTTTAGTTTTTAAGTATTGGGTAATTAAATAAATAAGTTTATTTAATTGATCCAAGAAAAATTATTAAAATCGAAAAATTTTGATTTTCGCGTTCTGCTGCGTTACCCGGTCGTTGCCCCTATAAAACCCCAACAAAATGGCATCAGAGTGAGTCTAATTCTGAACACTCGATAAGAATATGCCTTTAAATTCAATGTTTTATTTAATCTTTACTTTAAGCATGCATGTGTTCATTTAATTTGATTAAATAAAGTAAAAGCATCTTTTACGGAAAATCCCTATTTGAAAATAAAGTTTTATATTTAATATGTATATAATGCATATTACTTGGTCCGTCTTGTCAATACCGCTTATGGATAAATTATCTACGACAATATCCGAGAATGTGCCAAAGCTGTGAGGATATGGCCGGTAGGAATTTATCTGTACTAGATATATTTTGATATTAGGTGAATTCAAGCGAAAGCGGAATCCTGAACGTGCCAAAGCTATCAGGGTTACACAAGTATCTTGAATTTATCATTAACAAGTTTTACCTTGGTACTCTTCTTTGTGAATGCGCCAAAGCTGTCACAACGAGAAACGCCATGACCAAAAACCCAAGAGTCACTGGTGAGTGATCGACAATGAGTTGTCTACCTAATGAATATACGTAGGCGAGAATGTGCCAAAGCTGTGAGCTGAAGTATATTCATGGGGTCCACCATTCATTATTATGTTATGATTTGATTATCGCATGTTTTGTATTCTGTTTGGGGATTACATTTATGCATGAAATAGTGGGAGGGGCATTTTTAGATTAAAAATCCATGATCTATTTAATGCTTTACGATATCATATGAAACTGTATAATCTACTAATTGTTTATTCGCTATCTATTTGATAGATTTGCGATAGCGCCACCAATGGCCAACCCATTTGCTCGTATGCTTGATACGAATAAGCTTAAGGGCGCTGAGAATTTTTCCGACTGGGATATGGATTTGAGGATCATCCTAGGATCCGAGAAGCTGAGATATATTTTGGAAGGTCCATTACCGCTTGCTATATCTCCAGATGCATCGCCTGAAGAAGTTGAGACTTTCCGCAGATGGAAAGATGATAATTTAAGAGTTAAATCATACTTACTTAGTTCTCTTTCTTCTGAGATCAAGAAGAAATACTTTGAAATGCATGATGCTTATAGCATGATGACATTACTTCGTGAATCGTTCATGAACCAGGAACAGGTCATTGTTCATAGAGTTGCAATGGGGATTTGTTTCATTCTAAACTTGATGAGGGACAGGCTGTGAGTCCACATGTGCTTCATTTGATCGATTTGATCGAGCAATTGAGGCGCAATGACTTCCATCTCAATGAAACTCTAGGACAGAGTGTCATACTTGGTTCGCTGCTAGCGTCATATCGCCATTTTGTCATGTACTTCAACATGAATGGGATTCATTGCTCTTATCGTGAGTTACATAAGCTGCTTCTCACAGTGGAGGAAGATTTAAATAAGGGAGTTATGACTCACCTTCTGAAACCCACTTCACTTTCCATTTCTTCCCAATCCAAGTCGAATGGGAAGAAGAAAAAGGGAAAGAAGAAGAAAGGTTTCAATGTTCCTCCGGAGGCTAAGGTAGCGAAGCCCAATAGAGCTTCTGAAGTCAAATGCCAGAAAGTCCGGCACTAGAAAAGAAACTGTCCAGACTACCTCGCACAGATAAGGAGGGAAAGAGCATCGACATCAAGTACTTTTATTTTTCCTATTATTGATATCTCATTGGCTTGTGAAGCTATGACATCTAGTTGGATTTTAGATTCTGCTTGTCTTGTTCACATTTTCAATTTGTTGCGGGTGTTGACGGAAAGTAGACGGCTGAAATCTGGGGAGATGCAGTTGCGATTCAGGAGTGGCAACTCTCTGGATGCGGTTGTAGTAGGCTTATGCGAGATTCCCTTACCCAATGGGAGACTTTTGTTGCATGAATTCTTTTTTATGCCAGGATGTGTGGTGAATATTATGTCACTTTTTGTATTAGATACTGAAGGATATAATGTAAATATTAAGAATCATTCTTTGTATTTATATGATAGAAATAATATTCAGATCTTTTGTTGTCCAAATGAGCATGGTCATTACATATTGCGTACCTCACAAGATATCTATAATATTGGAATTAATTAACGTAAACAATCTAATATAAATAATACTAAACTTTGGCACATGAGGTTGGGTCATATACGCGTGAAACGCCTAACCCAGTTGGTTAGGAATGGTTTGATACATGATCGCACCATTGAACCTTATCCAACTTGCGAATCTTGCATTCGGGGTAAAATGGCCAAAGCCCCATTTTCGGGTGTTGGACACCGAGCCACTGACTTATTAGAACTCGTACATTTTGATGTATGTGGTCCTATGAGTCAGACTGCACACAGTGGTTTTTCATACTTCATCACCTTAACCGATGATCTGTCACGGTACAGTTATGTTTATCTGATGAAACATAAATCGGAAACCTTTGAAAAGTTCAAAGAATTCCGAAATGAAGTAGAAAAATAGATTGGTCAATATATTAAATGCCTACGATCTGATCGAGGCGGTGAATATATGAGTAGATAGTTCACTGATTATTTAAAGGAGAATGAGATTCTTGCTCAATATACTACTATGGGCACTCTGTAGCACAATGAAGTGTCAGAGAGGAGAAATAAGACATTATTGGATATGGTCCAATCGATGTTGAGTTATACAAAAATTCCCTATTACTTATGGGGTTATGCTCGTTTAACTTCCGTTCATCCTTTGAACAAGATTTCTTCCAAAGTTGTTCATATGACTCCGTATGAGATATGGACCGGTAGGAAATCGAATCTTAGTTATGTTAAGATTTGGGGATGTCCTACATACGTCAGAATGGCTCAGCAGAATAATGTTTTGCCTCGTGGGCAGAAGTTTAGGTTTGTTGGATATCCTTCAAATACGAAAGGATATTTATTCTATGATACCGAGCATCGAAATGTGTTCGTAGCTCGCTTCGCAAAATTTATAGAGATATAATTTTTGTTTGAAGGTGGTGATCATAGACAGATTGAACTTAATGAAGTACAACCTGATACCAATGAACCAACAAAGGAACTTAAAGTTCAAGTAGATGAAGAACCTTCAACACACACACACTCCGTATGTCACAAAGGGTATCTAGACCTCATAAATGCTTGTATTTGATAAAAGAAAAAAGTCTCGATGTTCTCTTAGTTGAAGAGACTGACCCTTTTACCTATAGAGAATCGATGTTGGACGTCGACTCCGTGAAGTGGTTAGATGCCATGAAATCTGAGTTAGACTCATTGCATGAGAATCAAGTTTGGAACTTGGTTTCGCTTCCTGAAGGAATTGTTCCTATCAGTTGTAAATGGATTTACAAAAGGAAGCGCGGGCCTGACGGAAAGGTTGAAACCTTTAAGGCCTTACTGGTAGCTAAAGGTTACTCACAGTGACCTAGTGTCGACTACGATAAAAAATTTTCACCGGTTGCGATGCTAAAGTCTATAAGGATTTTGTTGTCTATTGCTGCATACCATGATTACGAGATTTTGAAAATGGATGTCAAAACGGTTTTTCTAAATGGATTTCTTGATGAAGAAATCTATATGGAACAGCTGGAAGGTTTTGCATCCAGCGAGAACTCGGGCATGGTATGCAAGCTTAAGAAGTCCATTTATGGACTTAAACAAGCTTCACGAAATTGAAATCTTCGATTCGATGAGATAATCAAATTTTCTGGTTTTCTCAAGAATTCAGAAGAATCATGTGTGTATAAGAAGGCTAGTGGGAGTATAATGGTATTTTTAATTCTCTATGTTGATGACATCCTTATCATTGGGAATGATATCGGGATGATGCAAGGCATCAAAGCTTATCTCTATAAGAATTTCTCCATGAATGACCTGGGTGAATCTTCTTATATTTTAGGCATAAAACTCTATAGAGATAGAGAAATGAAGCTTATTGGGTTATCCCAATCAACGTACATATATAAGATCTTAGAACTGTATAATTTTGGTAACTGTAAGACAGCAAACATACCGTTCAGACATGGCTTACATCTTTCAAAGAATATGTGTCCTCAAACAGAAGATGAGAAATTTAGATGTCTAATCAGCCTTATGCTTCATGTTTAGGCAGCATCATGTATGCCATGTTATGTACTAGGCCTGATATCAACTTCGCAGTCAGTGTGACCAGCAGGTATCAGTCCAATCCAAGAAATGACCATTGGATGGCTATTAAACATATCCTTAAGTATCTTAAAGGTACTAAGGATAAGTTTATTATATATGAGGAAAAAAACTGCAAGTTAATGGGCATACAGATTTTGATTTCCAATCAGATCCTGATGATAGAAAGTCTACATCAGGATTCATATTTACCCTTAACGGAGGAACAGTTAGCTGGAAGAGTTCCAAACAAAGGTCAACAGTTGATTCCACCACAGAGGCTGAATATATTACAGCTTCTGAAGCTGCAAAGGAAGCTGAATGGGTTAGGAACTTTATCACATAATTGAGAGTAGTCCCAAGTATCGAGAATTCGATTATGTTAAACTGTGATAATACTGGAGCTATTGCGTAAGCAAAGGAACCAAGGGCGCATCTGAAGTCGAAGCATGTGGAACGAAAGTACCATATCATTCGAGAGATTGTGTCACGATGTGACATTGTCGTGTGCAAGGTACCGAGTGAAGATAATGTAGCAGACCCGCTTACCAAGGACATTCCTCTGAAGTAATTTGATAAACATGTGGAGTCGATGCGTATTAGATAAAATCGATATTGGCACTAGAGCAAGTGGGATAATTCGTTAGGGTTGGTGCTCAAAGCGCCAATTTTATTATGTATTTCCCTGTAAATACTTATCTAATATTTTATTATGAATAAAATAAATAGTTTCTATTATATAACATCCTCTTATACATGGTAAAGATGTAACAGACCTTAGAATGATTAGTTATGATACTGTTGTAAAAGCGTCACAACTGACATTGAGTTGTATCATGACGTTGTCATTCTTAGACAGTTCTTGATCAATGTTTACACTACTTGGTCAGTAAAGTAACCTGTTGAGACGGGTACATATCGTATATTGGAATCTTGGATTCCAATGATTTCTCAATGTACCATGAGTCTTGGAGACTCGTATAAACGTGTAGGTGTTTATAGCGGATAAACACTAAACGACTCACTGAAGATTCTTAATAGATGGCACACAATTATCAATAAGAATCTTCTCGGGTTGAGTGAGCATAGTGATTCTTTGACTTGAGATACCATTGTGGATATATGAGTTATCCTCCACACTTAGATGGCAGTCATGTCACCGATCTATTTAGATCAGACCTCCGGCTGTCTGTTGGGTGTGGACTGATGCTCAGGATATCCTATGTGTATCAAGAAAGTATATGTCAGTTCTGTGTACAGAGCATAGGTATTCAATATGGAATTAGAAATCTGTTAAATTCATGGGCCCGTGGTACACTGTAGAAATTAGTTCTAAGTGTTAATAAGAGATTGCTAATAGAAACATCGACGTGATTATTTCTATAGAGATTTGACGTTTATATCTATATCTCTGGAATAGTTCGGATACCTGTGACTGAGGGATTATACGTATGCAATGACCTCGACTTGTATGGTTCTGAGATTTTATCCATGTTCGTCATAATTTACGGTTGGGTGAATTATGGACACGAAATTTGATTTCATGATGGATATGCCTGAATCTATAGAGTCTCACTAATGAAATATATTGGCTCAAGCGTATCGCTATTAGAGTATTCAAGAATCATCGGAAGTCTGATGTATCTCACAAATTGCACACGACTTGATATCGCTCAAGCTGTAAACAGGCTTAGTAGATATACGAGTAATCTAGGACATAACCACTGGAAAGCCATAGTAAGAGTTTTGAGGTATCTGAGAGAAATTTCAAAATATGGTCTGCATTATACGAGATATCCTCCTATTCTAGAGGGATACAGTGATGCTAACTTGATATCTGATACAGTGGATTCTGAATCTAAGAGTGGATTTTTTTTCACACTTGGTGGTACAATAGTGTCATGGAATTCCTCGAGGCAAACGTGTATTTCTTGGTCTACTATGGAATCAGAGTTCATAGCATTAGATAAAACAGCGGAAGAATCAGAATGACTTCGAAATTTCCTAGAGGATATTCCAAATTGGTCAAAACCAGTGCCAGCGATAAACATACATTGTGATAGTCAATCGGCTATTGGGAGAGCCCAAAATACAATGTATAATGGTAAGCCTCGACACATACGTCGCATACATAATACCATACGAAAACTGCTCTCAAGTGACATAATTTCGATAGATTATATCAAATCAAAGGAAAATCTAGCGGATCCACTTACTAAAGGTTTACCTATAGAACAAGTTGAGAAGTAATCAAGGTGAATGAGCTTGAAGCCTATAAATTAAGAATTATAACTGTGGAAACCCAAATTAGCTGACTGGAGATCCCAAGATCTAGGTTCAAAAGGGGGAAATGAAACTTTGTGCAATTTAAAACAAACACTGTAGAGTTTTATACTCTTTCCCAGTCCTGTAATGACGCAGAGTGCTTTTTGTCAAGGTTATGATAAGTTAAGGCTTTTAATGATCACTATATTAAGAGAAGAATCCTAATAGGGGTAAAGGCAAATTACCTCTTTATAGTATATCACATATTTCAAGTAAGAAGTGAGGCCGCTTCCATGAGAGTTTTCAAAGGCTGAATTCCCTAAAGTACTTGATGAATCCATGACCAATGTTCATGGTCGAAATGAACACAACTGTAGAATGAGAAACGGTCAAAGTGAAGCTGTGTGTTGGCAATTGTCTTGGTTTACACCAACGGCGGAACATTTCAAGACTATGGGTCACTGGTTCGCCAAGTAAATCTGATTGTCATTCAATAGGAAAGGTTCAAGGCGAAAGGTATCTATTTCAATGCAGTTTTATTTCACGAAAACTCTCTTAAGTATCTGCATTAATATTAGAGAATTATGGGGGATAGTTGTAATTCTCTAATATTTATAGTATAAGTGGGAGGGACATATCCCTTAAGTGGTGCCATATCAGAAAAGCATAAGGATGAAGGGACATGACCTCTAAATTTGAAGGATGAGTCTCTATGCTTCAAAAGGCATAAGTGAATGAGTATAACCCTTAGGAGGGTTAAACCCCAAGTCAAATGGTGCCCTCAAAGACACCATTCCATGCCTATATAAAATGGGTCTTGGGTTCATTCTTAGTATCTAGAAATTCCAATATTCACAAGTCATTCTTTTGTCTAGAAAGTCATTTAAAGTCAAGAGAGTTTCCTGTTGGTTTCTATGATTAGTCCCAAGATCATAATGAACAATGAAATGAGAATGAATAACGAAGAAGAGTGGCGAAAACACACTTACATCGATCGGTTTTGGATGCGTCAGAAAACAAACTTTTTCCTCTCCAAGCAGTCCAAGATTCGGCCAAGGCAGTCCACAATGCTCCAAGATTTGTTTTGTCTTTCCAAGCTCTTGAATAGGTTTCCCTAATCACCTTGTATGATCCCTTGAAGAGTGCTAGCTCAAGGAGAATTTTTGCCACAAAAATTCTGCACTTTCTTCTCTCAATTTTCGGTCAAGAAGAAGCAAAATGGGGAGAGTAATTTTCTTCACTGGTTTTGGTCATGGAGGAGAGATGAAGATTGTGTGTCTTTGTTTCAAAAAAAATTATAAACCATATACCAAAAGTTGTATTAGGTAATAGTCACACAAGCTTTCAATGCTTTGATTTTGGAGTGTAACACACACAATCGCCAACTCACCTAAACACATCAAGCTAAAGTGAATTAGTTGACTAGTGATGTGATGGTTGATGTGACATGTGGGCCCCACTCGATTCCGAATGCGAGTGGGCCCGCAAACACTCTCTGGCTCAGGTTCGCTAATTCCGAATTAACGAACTTCCGTCGCGACGTAATTAAATCGAATTTAATTAAATAATTATGCCTAGTAAAATTACTATTCACGTCACTAACGAATTAATTCTAAATTAACTCGTTTGCCCGAATTAAAATCTAATTTTAATTCCGCATCGAAATCTAATTCCGAATAATATATCGAATATATTATTTTAATGATTAATTCCAAATTAATCTTTCTCTCTCTTCAAATAGTACTTTATCCAAGATAAAGTCTCTCCGCAATTAATCCCAAATTAATTAAGCTCGAATCATACGTCATCGGTGAATCTTCGGGAAGCGACCCAAGAGATCCCTGGATATATTGGCAGCAAATACGGTCGTCGGACTATCCGAACACGTACGTACCTCGTACTATATTTTTATCGATTTACGAGACAAGGTTGGGTTCTAGCAAAGCGCCATGCCTACCCAATTCTCCAGAAATATTCTTATTGGAATATACGATCTTTATCAGGCATAGTATACCGTAGTATTGTGTATTGCGATCTAGTATCGGATGTCACGTGCAGGCCTGAGGCTGGAATAGTGTATGCCCCGTACGAAGCATATATCGGATATCAAGCAACTAGTCTCTTTGAATCGGATAATCATGACCTTGTCATATTATCCCGATGGTTGCAACACAATAGAGAACCAGTTCTGAATCCCTGCGTGATCATCATCTCCATATGTCTGAAGTGATACTTCTGTCTTGACATCACATCCAACCCATTGTTGCAAGTACTAGCGATGCAAGTCTCAGGTTAAGACCAAATACACCTACCCTGAAGCGGACTCCCATAGACACATATACATACTACCAATGGGATTCCGCGGGGTCTATCCAGAGCGAAGCTATTTTCCGTACCATCGGTAAAACACAACCTCCTATAACACTTGCATAAGTATCCTATACTTAAATATATGAGAACTATGTTGTTATGCCCTCACAACGCGCACAAGTGCAATACTAGTCTATTCCGCATTATCGATGTCCAATCTCGATAACACTACGACTAGGGATATTTAATGATTAAACCTTTATGGATTGATATTGTCTCATATCATCTCAATCCGGAACTAATCATATGGACTTTTACCATTTATATATGAAAGTAAATAAATTACAAAATGGTAAAAGGCAATTTCATTACTACATAGTTAATTTTGTACAAAAACACAATGTCTTTTACAAACAGTGACGCTATGGGTCATAACTGTCCAACAATCTCCCACTTGGCCTATAGCCAGTCACTCAAGCATCTAATACCTGAACTATGTACATGTCGCTCAAACTTATGCTGAGGAATAGCTTTCGGCAGCGGATCTGCCATGTTGTCATCTGATGCGACCTTCTCGACCTTCTCGACCTTCGCCACGATGTATGATCTCATGAATCAGATGGAAACGTCGAAGAACATGTTTGGATCGTTGATGAGATCGCGGTTCCTTAGCCTGCGCTATAGCTCCGTTATTGTCACAATACAATGGAACGGGCTCAGCTGCTAACGGAACTACTCATAATCCAATTTGGAATTTTCGGATCCAAACTGCTTCCTTTGCTGCTTCAGCTGCAGCAATGTACTCCGCTTTTGTTGTTGAATCGGCAACAGTCTCTTGCTTGGAAGATTTCCAGCTCACTGCTCTGTTATTCAAACAAAATATGTACCCGAATTGTGACTTGCAGTCGTCTTTGTCGGTCTGGAAACTTGCATCGGTATACCCAGTTACCTCAAGTTCTCCATCTCCATAGATTAAGAAAGCATCCTTAGTTCTTCTAAGATACTTTAGGATATTCTTAACCGCCATCCAGTGACCTTCACCTGGATCAGCCTGATAGCGACTACACATGCTCAAAGTATAGGAGACATCAAGTCGCGTACATATCATGGCATACATGATCGATCCGACTGCCAAGGCGAACGGTATCCGACTCATGTTGTCTCTCTCATCTTGAGTTTTAGGACACATGTCCTTATATAGATAGACGCCATGTGACACTGGCAACAGTCCTCTCTTGGGCTGATCCATTTTGAATCTCTTCAACACTTTGTCAATGTACGTGCTCTGGGAGAGTCCGAGCAGCTTTCTAGATCTATCCCGGTAGATCTTTATTCCCAGAATAAAGGCTGCTTCTCACAGATCTTTCATGGAGAATTTCAATGAAAGCCAAGCTTTCACCGACGTTAGCATGGGAATGTCATTGCCTATAAGCAATACATCGTCAACATAAAGGAAAATAAAAGTCAGTGCTCTTCCACTAACCTTCTTGTATACATAATGATCATCTTTGTTTTGAATGAAATCATATTCTCTTATGATCTCATCAAAACGTTGGTTCCATGACCGCGATGCTTGCTTCAGTCCATAAATGGACCGATTTAACTTACAAACCTTGTTTGCAAGTCTGGGCACGATAAAACCGTCAGGCTGTTGCATATAAACATCCTTCGAAAGGTTTCCGTTAAGGAAAGCGGTTTTAACGTTCATCTGCCATATCTCGTAATCGAAATATGCAGCAATTGCAAGCATTATCCGAATGGATTTAATCATGGCAACGGGTGAGAAAGTTTCATCGTAATCGACACCATGTCGTTGACGATACCTCTTCACTACAAGCCTAGCTTTGTACGTTTTTACGTTGCCATCCATGCCGGTCTTCTTCTTGAAGACCCATTTGCATCCAATAGGCTTTACGTCTTCTGGTACATCAACCAGTGTCCAAACTTGGTTGGTGTACATGGAATCCATTTCAGACTTCATGGCTTCTTGCCATAAAGCGGAATCGATATCTTGTATCGCTTCCTCATACGTAGCTGGTTCGTTATCCTCTATGAGATTAATATCTACATGAGGTGAGATCAGAAACCCATACCTCTCAGGTTGTTTCCTGACTCTCTCCGACTTACGCGGTCCTTGTGTAATAGAAGATTGTGGTACAGTCTCATCCCGGATGGACTGTTCTTGTTCCGTTGAGGATTCTATGCCAGGAACAGTATCACTCCGATTTTCATCGAGTTCTACTTTCCTTCCATTAACCACTGCATTTAGGAATTCCTTCTCAAGGAAAACCGCATGTAGAGCAACAAATACTTTGTTCTTTCGTGGGTGATAGAAGTAATATCCTTTGGTTTCCCTAGGATATCCTACGAATAGGCATTTATCCGATTTGGGCTCAAGTTTGGTACCTTCCAAACGTTTGACGTATGCCTAGCATCCCCAAATCTTCAAGAATGAGAAACCCAATTTCTTTCTTGTCCATATCTCATATGGTGTCTGTTGTACAGACTTTGACGGAACCTTATTCAAAATAAGAATTGCATTGTTTAATGCATATCCCCAAAAGGAAATAGGTAGCTCAGTACGACTCATCATAGACCTAACCATGTCCAACAAAGTTTGGTTTCTCCGTTCAGACACACCATTTAATTGCGGTGTTCCAGGAGGAGTCCACTGTGAAAGAATACCATATTCTTTCAGGTAATCTAGAAACTCATTGCTCAAGTATTCACCACCACGGTCCGACCGTAATGTCTTTATACTCTTGCCGGTCTGTTTTTCAACTTCGTGTTGAAACTCTTTGAATTTCTCAAAAGTTTTCCACTTGTGTCTCATAAGA
>SKCR01041933.1:0-69056 GCA_019454045.1 Zanthoxylum bungeanum | reverse complement strand
TATAATGTAACTAGTTTGACTAGAGACATTATCTCTATATCAATGTTTAATCCGTTGCGGATAAAACCTTTATATTATAGAACACTAAGTGTTTTATTATATAAAGATGATACTGAGATAAATACATTAGATGTAATAACAGAATTTTATTTTGAATATAAATAAAATCTCAAACATATAAAATGACAAATAAATAGCTCAAATTGATTTGATCAATAGAGACTTATTTGTGGCATTGTTGTCTATAAACAATTAACGAGACTCGTATATCCACACTTTTGAAGAGTGGGTACTAGGACTGATTTGACTATTCAAATAAAGTCTACGAATCTAGTTTTGTTAGGTAAAGTACCTAAAACACTGTTTACTTGGTAATAGTGTAAGTGCCACCGATCTGTTAGCCCTATTCATGGTGAAGTTAGTGGGCCCATATCTAGCTAGGCTAGATGTGAACATGAATATTTTGTGACCTTAACGGATGTGGCATCACGTTATGGTTATGTGTTTCTTTTGAAGAACACAAATCGGAAACTTTTAGAGTTTCGACACGAAATAGACAAACAGATCGGCTATAGTATTATACCGTCACGGTAAGACCGTAATGGAAAATACTTAAACAATAAGTTTCTTATATACTTGAAAGAGTATAGTATTCTTTCAAATGAGGACTCCTCCCGGAACACGTCAAAGTGACGGTGTGTCCGAACGGATTAACCGAATCATGTTAGACATGATAAGATTAATCAAGAGTCGCTCTGAGCTACGTTTCCTTCAATAGATATGTTTTAACAGTGCAAAACTTATTTAGAATAAGGTTCCATATAAATCTGTTTGACAGATGTCATATAGGCTATTAACAGGGAAGAAACGAGGTTTCTCATTCCTGATAATTTGGGTATGCCAGGCATAACGTTTGGATGATACCAAACTAAAGACCCAAATTGGATAAGTGTCCTATATAGGTTATCCTAAGGGAAACCTTAAGTATAGTACTTGTAAATCTCACATGAGAACAATGTGATTGTTGCCACCCATACGGTTTTTTCCCGAGAGGAATACCGATATGCAGTGGTCAGTGGGAGGATAGTGATACTCGATGAAAATCGGAGTAATACTGTTCAAGGCACGAAGTCCTTAATGGAACACATATAGTTCATCTATGATGAATCTATACCATTAATCTTCAAATACACAAGACACCGTAGATCGGATAGAGTCAAAAACACCTGGGGTATGGGTTTTCTGATCTAACCTCATAAAGATGTCAATCTTATGAAGGTATATCCACCGACTACGTTTTGAGGAGTGATACGAGGTATCGACTCCCTATTATGGCAAGTGCCATGAGTCCGAAATGATTCCATGTATAACAACTATTTTGGATACTAGTTGTGGTACCACAAGGCATTGTGCCTATTGGTACATTAACGTCTTCAAGGAAGACATACATGGAAGGCAACATACCAACGTAAAAAGCTGGGCTTTTGACGGAAGGTATCGTTATCAACATTGTGTTAATAACGATTCAACCTTTTACCTGTTGCCATGGTAATCCATTTTGAAGATGCTTGTTGATAACTGCAATATTTCATTTATGAAATGTGTCAGTTGCAGATCAAAAATCGCTTTCCTGAAAAGGAAACCTTTTGGAGGATGCTTACAACATCCTGACGATTTTGTATAACCGACAAACAAGTTTTGCTGGTTATTCGATCCATGTTTGGATTGAAGCAAGCATAGGTTCTAGGAATTATCGTTTTGATGTAATCATAATGGAGTATGATTTAATTCAAAACGAAATGATTCTTGTGTATATAAGGAGGTTAGTGGGAGAGCACTGATAGTTAAATTCCCATAAAACAATCGGTGAAAGCTTGGCTTTCATAAGAAATTCTCCGTGGAATTCTGGGGAGTAACAACCTTTATTCAAGGAATAAAGATCTACATGGATAGATTTGGAGTTGTTAACACTCTCTGGAAATTGTACATTTAAAATGTACTTGTATTGTGTCTCATACGCTTTGAGCATATGGAGTCACAATCGGGTCAATCCAAGTGATAGTCACTGGATTGAAGATTATTAGAACATCTGTTAGTATCTGAGAGAACTAAAGATGTTGACTTAAACTATGGAGATGGAGAACTTGAAGTGACTGGGTCACTGCTGCAAGATAACTGTTGCCGAATTAACAACAAATGCGGATTATTGCTGCAAGCTGAGGCAGCAATAGAAGCCATTTGGATCGATAATAAATCTAATTAGATTAGATATAGTTCTTTTAGCAGCTGAGCTAAGCGTCAGCACAGGCTAAGGAATTAAAGGTCTCATCGACGATCCAGATATATACTTCATATTCATCTGATTCGTTCGGATCATGCATCGTGGCGATGTGATGATCGTATAATCGCGTCAGAAGATAATTACGAAAATCCGCTGACGAAAATCTTTTCTCAGCAATTTGAGCGAACCGTACATAGTTCGGGTGTTAGACACTCGAGTGACTGGCTATGTGCCAAGTGGGAGATTGTTGGATAATATGACCCATAGCGTCACTATTTGTACAGATCACGGTGTTGTTGTACAAATTAACTATGTGACAAGGAAATTACACTCTCATCATTTGTGATTAAATCACCATAAATATATAAATGAAGAGAGGTCCATATGATTAGTTCCTGGATTGAGAATGATATGAGACAGTATCAATCCCCGAAGGATTAATCATTAAATATCCCTAGCCGGAGTATTATCGAGACAGGACATCGATAATGCGGAATAGGGTAGTATTACACTTGTGCGTGTTGTGAGGGCACAACGGCATAGTTCTCATATATATAAGTATTGGATACTTATGCAAGTGCGATAGGAGGTCGTGTTTCACCGATGGTACGGGAAACAGCTTCGCTCTGGATAGACCCCTCGGAATCCCATTGGTATTATGACTATGTGTCTATGGGAGGCCGAAATCAAGGTAGGTGTGTATAGTCTTAACCTGAGACTTGCATCGCTAATACTTACGATAATCGTTAGACTTTGGTCTTGGTGGTACAAGGCTTTAAACCCGGTTCTGCGTACACCACTTCTGGGTTTATCAGAGAGTCGTAGTGTATTGGGTGTGATGTCAAGACGGAAGTATCACTTCAGTCATATTGGAGATGATGTCACGCAGGATATGGTATTAGTGCTCTTAAGTGTTGCGCAACCAATCAGGATATTGTGACCAGGTCATGAATATCCGATTATAGAGACTAGTTACCAGAATCCGACATGTGCTTCGGACGGGGCAGACACTTATCCAGCCCCAGCCCTAGCACGTGACTATCCGATACTGGGCCGATATACACAATACTACGGTATACTACGCTTGATACAGATCTATATATTCCTGTAAGAATATTTCTGGAGAATTGGGTAGGCATGGCGCTTTGCTAGAAGCCAACCTTGTCTTGTAAATCGGTATAAACGTAGTACGAGGTACTTACGTGTTCGGATAATCCGACGACCGTATTTATTGCCAACATATCCAGAGATCTCATGGGTCGCTTCCTGAAGATTCACCGATGATGTATAACTCGCACTTAATTAATCTAGGATTAATTAGAAGAGAGAGAAAATTAATCTGGGATTAATTGCGGAGATATTTTATCTGGGGTAAAATATTAATTAAAGAGAGAGAACGATTAATTTGGAATTAATCGATAAAATAATATATTTGATATATTATTAGAAATTGGATTTCGACGCGGAATTAAAATTAGATTTTAATTCGGGCGAACGAATTAATTTAGAATTAATTCGTTAGCGACGTGAATAGTGATTTCGCTAGGCGTAATCATTTAATTACGACGCGACGGAAAATTCGTTAATTTGGAATTAGCGAACCCGAGCCCGGGATTATTTGCAAGCGCATTCACATTTTGAATTCGAGTGCGGCACGCAAGTCAAATCATGCGTCATATCGCTAGTCGCATCAATCGTCGAATCAAATGTCACTTTGAGTGATATGACATGTTGTCACTTGATTTGAGTGATTGATGTAGAAGTTGAAAAAGCAATTTCTATAGTATGGATATACGAGTCTTGTTTAATTGTGTTCCAGACAATAATTCCACTTTTAAGTCTCTTCTGATCAAATCAGTTTGAGCTATTTTTTTCTCATATTATACGTTTGAGATTTACTTATATTCAAAATATAAATACTGTTATTCACATCTAATGTGTTTATCTCAATATCATCTTTATATAATGAAACACTTTAGTGTTTTAGAATATAAAGGTATACTCGCAACGGGTTAAACCCTGATATAGAGATAATGTATCTAGTCAAACTAGTTACATTATAACAGTTTCCTAATTTAAGTACACACCCGAAGGGTAGTTCCTAAACTTAGGTATCTACGATTAAAACAGCGACTGTTGTCCCGTTTTCGATTCGCAGATAAATCTCAACTGAAGTCAGTATCCTGCTCATAGCAGATTCTGCACTCCAGTACATATTTATGTACCACTTCCAGTATCTAAAGTCCAATTTTAATACTAGGAGTGAACATGTTTATGACAAACATATTTGAAGTTAGAGCCTTGCTCGTTTTCAATTCCTTCATGTCTGCCTTGTCCAAACGACAGTCACGCTTCCGCGATCCCGTTTGCCACATTTAGGCAGACATTTTAGGATATGTCATTTGTCTTCCCAGAAGATTATAATGATTTTGCCTTTGCCCTTTTCGGTACCCCAGAAGCCTTTGGCCAAGCCTTGGTCATCCGGAATGTCGAAGTAAGGTGCGCGCCTTGCGTTTCTTGCCTTATTACAAACTTTGGCTTTGACTCATTGAGTATAGCCATTAACTCTCCAAGAGTTTAGTATTGCAATTTATTACTTCTAAAATCTAAATATAGTTTAAGGATCTAATCCTTAGTTCTGATTAAGAAATTATGGAGTTTATTTGGCAAGCTTAATGGATTAAGCACTAAAGTTATCATCACATGAATCTTCCAAAGATCATGCTCTACTATTTTGCTTTACTCCGGCCTTAGGCCTAATATGTTATTTTATCAAATAAAGTAACTTATTAGTTTCCAGGACCATCCTGAAATTATATTCCCAATTTGAAAATTAAAGAGATTTAAAACATTTTTCACCCAAGATTATGTTTTAAACACCAATCTTTCAATTTATCTTGATCCTAATAATCCAACTATTTAATCAACGATTTGAGGTACTATTTATTATAATGATTACTATAGTCCAACTATAAAATCAACTATAATTAATTAAATCAAATATATTGATTACTATAATCTAATTATATAATCAACTATAAATGAATAGTTTGAATACAGTCCAACTGTTTATTAAAACAACCCTTTAAATATTAGTCCAACTAACATTTAATTTATTTGACGTGATTTTTGAAATGAGCGCATATGGCAAGTTACTAAACGAATATTGCAAATTTAATACTTGCCTCCCACTATTTTTCGGCAAGCCTCTAACCCTCTATTGAGTACTCGGGAAATCGTGTTTCCTAGTGGGCTAGGATCCCGTTTAATGTCACACAATCTTGACTTTGGCCAACAAATTGTATGATAATTAACTCGGTAAATCTCTAAGATCAATTGGATCCCATCCAATTCCTAGATCCAGTAGGGGGACATCCAAGTCTGAAATATATATCCCATATATGCCAATATATCCAATATATTACCTAACCTTTTTCCTCTGAATCAACTAAGCCTTGGCTTTGGCACAACAAACTTAGTGATCCCAGTTAAGCGTGACCCATTGACCATGGAAAGCTTCGTAATCAATGTCGATGGACAAGAAGTGGTCTTGACTTTGGCCAACAAACCACAACTTGGACAAGACACCGATATGGAACAAAGCTCTCGTGATTCAAACACATCCTCGACGGACAAAGGTCTTGACTTTGGCCAACAAACCAATGCCAGTCTTAGATCTTGAGTAAGAATCACTCAATGGAAGGAAAAACGTTTAATATTTTGTGAAGGTTTTTCGCGTGCAAATTGGCAACCAATTTATTATCTTTGTTAAGGTCTCATCATCATACACCCTTAAACATGCATTCTAAACACATAATAAGGCGCATATAAATAAAATAATAATGATATGCGGATGGATACTTAACACATTGATCCTAGATCAAATCTCTCCATTTCCTCTCTCCCACTAGCACAAGTATTACTTCTACTCGTTACACTACACTTCTAAAGAAACCTCATTTACATTGATGGGAATAGGTGAGAAGAGAAATACAATGAGACAAAGAGGTAATAGGCTGGACACGCAGGTCCAATTAATAAATTCTAAATTTATTACAACAATTTCCAAAATTGCCCCACCCATCTAATATCCATCCGATATACATTATTCATGCATCGCAACCATGTATTCACACAAGCATGTTATCAATCAATCTAATCCAATTAATTAATCTGATAATTAATGACCATCCAATGTTCAAACAACGATTTGATTTTGCGCGAGTCAAACTCGTTTTGCGAATAAGTACTCAAAGTACGATTTCTTGAATTAAATTAAACTACAACATTAAATCCCATTTAATATGTCCTTAATACTAATTCACTATTTAATTCCAAATTAAATACTACACTTTATTAATAAACCTTTATGACTTAAATTCCAAATTTAATCGTTACGGGTCTCAAAGCCCAATTAACATCCAATGTTAATTTAATTTAAAGTCCAATGGGCTTTTAATTAATTTCTTTAAGGCGTGGAATTTTGGTCAACTTGGGTCAAACCCAATAACCAAAGCCCAATCAAGGAATCACCCCATAAGCCTAGAAATCAATTTAGGCCCATTAGGCCCAATTAAAGTTAAAGGTTGATTAGTCATAATTGGACTTTATGGATGTGGTTTTGGGCCCAATTGGATCCAACCAATTTTCCTAAACCAATCTTGGTACAACCAAGCCCAATAAGCCCAATAACAACTTTTCAAGCCCAAATCCAATTTAAGCCAAATTTAATTAAACTACAAAAATTCCAAATTTCATATTTAATTAACCAAAGTGTAATGTCATAATTAATTAACTAAATCAATATTTCCAAAACACCAATTAGTCTAATTAATCATGCTCTTTAACAATAAAACATGTCCAACACATTTTATCAAAAATCAAACCCAATTCATGATATATATGTCTCGGCAATTAGGGGTTTTTAAAATCGATTCGGTTTCAATCAAATTAAATCCACAATCAACATTTCCCGAATGATTCCAACTCATCCAATGAATCAAAAATCAAAAATTCCAAGACAAAATAGGGCTCATCATTCTCGGCCAAGCTAAGAATTTTTGGGAAAATTGTTTTAAACCATTTTTCTTGAAATTGATCCAATCAAACTTCAATTCAACATGATTTAAGCACATTTAATCAAACAATTCAACCAAATCATGCTCAAAATTATTTTACCCAATTTTAACCCTAAATCAAGTTTCATGCTTTTAACTCGCTCTGATACCATTGTTGGGAAATCTCTAAGTCCTATGATCGATTTTCAAGTATAAAACAACATGCGAATACATCAAGGAGTTGCGGAATACTCACAATGATCGGTTGAGGTTATGAGGTGAAGAACAAAAATTCTTTAAGTCCTCCTCCAAGCTCTCGGCATTGACAGATTTGGCTCCTCCAAGATTCGGCCATGAATCATCTTCCAAGCTCCAAGCTTTCGTGATATGATTCCATGCTCTCGGTGGGTTTTCTTATCACCTTCGTATGTCTCTTTGAGTGCTAGCTCTTGATGTTTTTGCCATAAAAACACTAGTGTTTCTCCTTCACTGTCACGAAAGTGACCAGAAAATGAAGAGCAAGACAGCCCACTTTGGGCGTGAAAGAGAATAGATGAAGAGGAGAGAGAGATGAGTTGGTTGTTACAAAAAAATGGTAAATAAATTTCTAAAATCAAATACACAATTTGCTTTCCAAAAGTCAAAGTAATTAAATAACAATATATGTCATTCAAGCTTTTAAAAAGCTTTCCAACCACTTCCATCAAGTCACATCACTCAATCAATCAAGTGACAAGTTGTCACATCACTCAAAGTGACTAATGATTTGAAGCTTGATGTGATTAATGATTTGACGCTTGATGACTTGCGGGTCGCACTTGTATTCGAAATGCGAGTGCGCTCGCAAACACTCTCGGGCTCGGGTTCGCTAATTTCAAATTAACGAATTTTTCGTTGCGACGTAATTAAATGATTATGCTTAGCGAAATCACTATTTATGTCGTTAACGAATTAATTCTAAATTAATTCGTTCGCCCGAATTAAAATCTAATTTCAATTCCGCGTCGAAATCCAATTTCGTTTAATATATCGAATATATTATTTTATCGATTAATTCCAAATTAATCGTTATCTCTCTTTTATTGATATTTTATCCCAGATAAAATATCTCCGTAATTAATCCCAGATTAATTTTCTCTCTCATCTAATTAATCCCAGATTAATAAAGTGCGAGTCATACGTCATCGGCGAATCTTCGGGAAGTGACCCATGAGATCCTCAGATATGTTGGTAGTAAATTCGGTCGTCGGACTATCCGAATACGTAAGTACCTAGTACTACGTTTATACCGATTTACAAGACAAGGTTGGCTTCTAGCAAAGCGCCATGCCTACCCAATTCTCCAGAAATATCCTTACAGGAATATAGTGATCTCTATCAGGCGTAGTATACGTAGTATTGCGTATTTCAATCCAGTATCGGATGTCACATGCTAGGCCTGGGGCTGGAATTGTGTCTGCCCCGTACGAAGCATATATCGGATCTCTGGTAACTAGTCTCTATAATCGGATAAACATGACCTAGTCATTTTATCCCGATGACTGCAGTACATAAGAGAACCAGTTCCGTATCCTACGTGACCATCATCTCCACTATGACTGGAGTGATACTTCCATCTTGACATCACACCCAACACTCTACGATTCTCATTATACCCAGCAGAGGCGTACACAGAACCTGTTAAAGCCCTGGACGACCTAAAACCAAAGTATATTGATTGTCGAAAGTATTAGCGGTGCAAGTATCAGGTTAAGACCAAATACACCTACCCTGATTTCGAAATCCATAGACACATAGTCATACTACCATTGGAATTCCGAGGGATCTATCCAGAGCGAAGCTGTTTCCCGTACCATCGGTAAAACACAACCTCCTACTACACTTGTATGAGTATCCTATACCCAAATATATGAGAACTATGCCGTTATGCCCTCACAACGCGTACAAGTGTAATACTAGTCTTTTACGCATTATCGATGTCCAATCTCGATAATACTCTGACTAGGGATATTTAATGATTAAACCTTCGTGGATTGATACTGTCTCATATCATCTCAATCCAGGAACTAATCATAAGGACCTCCTATCATTTATACATCTTGGTGATCAAATCACAAATGATAAGAGAGAAATTTCCTTTGTCATATATTTAATTTGTACAACAACACCATGATCTGTATAAATAGTGACGCTATGGGTCATAACTATCCAACAATCCAAACATATGCCCAGCATTCCTAAATCTTCAGGAATGAGAAACCTGGTTTCTTGCCTATTCATATCTAATATGAAATCTGTCTGACCGATTTTTCATGGAACCTTATTCAAAATAAGTATTACACTGTTTAATGTGTATCCCTAGAAGGAAAATGGTAGCTCAGAGCGACTCATAATTAACCTTACTATGTCTAACAAGGTTCGGTTTCTTTGTTCGGACAAACCGTCAAATTGAGGTGTTCCGTGAGGAGTCCATTGTGAAAGAACACCATATTCTTTCAAATGGTCGAGATACTTATTGCTTACGTATTTTCCACCACGGTCTTGTTGGACAGTTATGACCCATAGCGTCACTATTTGTACAGATCACGGTGTTGTTGTACAAATTAACTATGTGACAAAGGAGATTGCACTCTCATCGTTTGTGATTAGATCACCATAGATGTATAAATGAAGAGAGGTCCATATGATTAGTTCCTGGATTGAGAATGATATGAGACAGTATCAGTCCACGAAGGATTAATCATTAAATATCCCTAGCCGGAGTATTATCGAGACAGGACATCGATAATGCAGAATAGGCTAGTATTGCACTTGTGCGCGTTGTGAGGGCACAACGGCATAGTTCTCATATATTTAAGTATTGGATACTTATGCAAGTGCGATAGGAGGTTGTGTTTCACCGATGGTACGGGAAACAGCTTCGCTCTGGATAGACCCCTCGGAATCCCATTGGTATTATGACTATGTGTCTATGGGAGTCTGACATCAGGGTAGGTGTATTTGGTCTTAACCTGAGACTTGCACCGCTAATGCTTACGACAATCAATATACTTTAGTTGAGGTCGTCTAGGACTCTAACCGGTTCTGTGTACGCCAACTGCTGGGTATATTGAGAATCGTAGAGTATTGGGTATGATGTCAAGACGGAAGTATCACTTCAGTCATAGTGGAGATGATGTCACGCAGGATACGGTATTAGTGCTCTTAAGTGTTGCGCAACCATCGGGATATTATGACTAGGTCATGCATATCCGATTATAGAGACTAGTTACCAGACATCCGACATGTGCTTCGGACGGGGCAGACACTTATCCAGCCCCAGCCCTAGCACGTGACTATCCGATACTGGGCCGATATACACAATACTTGGCATACTACGCTTGATACAGATCTTAAATATTCTTAGATGGATATGTCCGGAGAATTGGGTAGACTTGGTGCTTTGCTAGAAGCCAACCTTGTCTTGTAAATCGGTAAAACGTAGTACTTGGTACTCACGTGTTCGGATAGTCCGATGACCGATTTGACTACCAACATATCCGGGGATCTCATGGGTCGCTTCCCAAAGATTCACCGATGATGTATGACTCGCACTTATATTAATCTGGGATTAATAAGATGAGAGAGAAAATTAACCTGGGATTAATTACAGAGATATTTTATCTGGGATAAAATATCAATTTAAAGAGAGAGAATGATTAATTTGGAATTAATCGATTAATTAATATATTTGATATATTAAAAGAAATTGGATTTCGACGCAGAATTAAAATTAGATTTTAATTCGGGCGAGTGAATTAATTTAGAATTAATTCGTTAGCGACGTGAATAGTGATTTCGCTAGGCGTAATCATTTAATTACGACGCGACGGAAAATTCGTTAATTTAGAATTAGCGAATCCGAGCCTGAGATTATTTACGAGCGCATTCGCATTTCAAATTCGAGCGCGGCTCGTCAAATCAAGCGTCAAATCATTAGTCGCATCAAGCATCAAATCATGTCACTTTGAGTGATGTGACAATTGATTGGATTGATTGAGTGATGTGAGTGATGTGACTTGATGGGAGTTGTTGAAAAGCTTTTTTAAAAGCTTGAGTGACATATATTAATTTAATATGTTTGGTAAATGTTGAAATTGATTTTAGAAATCAATTAATACTTTTAATTTTTTAACTCTCTCTCTCTCACGTTGGTTTCATTTTGGAGCCAAAATTCTCTCAATCTTTCACGCCATTCTCTTCTTCTACAAAGGCAGTGAACTGCCGTGAGTGTTGAAGAAAAATGGAGGGAAGTAAGTGTGTTTTGTGGCAAAACAAGAGTGCTAGCACACTCCGGGATCAATGCGAAGGTGATAGGAAAGCTTACCCATGAGCCGGGATTCAAATGATGAAACTTGGAGCTTCAAATCTTGAAGATAAGGGGCGAATTACACTGTTCACAGCAGCCCACTGCCCCCCATTACAGTGTGCAGAATTTCGTTTTTGTTGCCTCCTTCGTCGCTCAACCGCTCGATGTAAGTATTCCGCACTTCCGTCGTTGTATTCACTTGTGTATCATGCTTGAGTTTTGATCTTGGGACCTATAGAAACTCCAACAGGTCTAACTGTGACGGTTTAATACTTTAGTCGGTCTGTCTGTCTACTTCATGTCGAAACTCTTTGAATTTATCAAAAGTTTTCGATTCGTGTTTCAAAAGAAACACATAACCATAAAGCGATGCCATATCCATAAAGGTTACGAAGTATTCATATCCACCTCTAGCCTAGCTAGATATGGGCCCACTTACGTCACTATGAACGAGGGCTAACAGATCGGTGGCACTTGTACTTTTACCAAGTAAAAGGTGTTTAAGGCACTTTGCCTAATAAACTAGATTCATAGACATCATTTGAATAGAATCAAATCTGTCCTAGTACCCACTCTTCGAAAGTGTGGATATACGAGTCTTGTTAATTTGTCACAGACAATAATGCCACTTATAAGTCTCAACTGATTTATTCAATTTGAGCTATTTGTTTGTCATGTTATACGTTTGAGATTCATTTATATTCAAAATAGAAATACTGTTATTCACATCTAATGTGTTTATCTCAATATCATCTTTAAAAAATAAAACACTTAGTGTTCTAGAATATAAAGGTATACCCACAGCAGGTTAAACTTAGATATAGAAATAATGTTTCTAGTCAAACTAGGTACATTATAAAAGATTCCTAATTTAAGTACATACCCGAATGGTAGTTCCTAAAATTAGGATTCTACGGTTAAAACAGCGAATTTCGTCTCGTTTCCGACTCGTAGGTCGATCTCAATTGAAGTCAGTCTCCTGCTTATCAGCAGATTCTACACATTGTTGGACAATTATGACCCATAGCATCACTATTTGTAGAGATCATGGTGTTGTTGTACAAATTAACTATGTGACAAAAGAAATTGCTCTTTTATCATTTCTAAGTAGATTACTAAGATATATAAATGATAAAAGGTCCTTATGATTAGTTCCGACTTGAGATGATATGAGACAATATCAATCCACGAAGGTTTAATCATTAAATATCCCTAGTCGTAGTATTATCGAGATTGGACATCGATTATGCGGAATATACTAGTATTACACTTGTGCGCGTTGTGGGAGAATAACGGCATAGTTCTCATATATTCGGGTATTGGATACTCATGCAAGTGTAAAAGGAGGTTGTGTTTACCGATGGTACGGAAACAACTTCTCTCTGGATAGACCCCTCAGAATTCCATTGGTAGTATTACTATGAGTCTATGGAAGTCCAAATCAAGGTAGGTGTATTTGGTCTTAACCTGAGACTTGCATCGCTAATACTTGCGACAATCAATATACTTTGGTTTTGGTCATCCAGGGCTTTAACAGGTTCTGTGTACGCCTATTCTGGGTATATTGAGAATCGTAGTGTATTGGGTTTGATGTCAAGATAGAAGTATCACTCCAGTCATAGTGGAGATGATGATCACGTAGGATACGAAAATCGTGCTCTTTTTTACTACAGTCATCGGGATAATATGACTAGGTCATGATTATTCGGTTATAGAGACTAGTTACCAGAGATCTGATATGTGCTTCGTACGGGGCAGACACAATTCCAGCCCCAGGCCTAGCACGTGACATCCGATACTGGATCGTAATACGCAATACTACGTATACTACGCCTGATATAGATCATATATTCCTTTAAGGATATTTCTGGAGAATTGGGTAGGCACGGTGCTTTGCTAGAAGCCAACCATGTCTTGTAAATCGGTAAAAACGTAGTACTAGGTACGTACGTGTTCGGATAGTCTGACGACCGGATTTACTGCCAACATATCCGGGGATCTCATGGGTCGCTTCCCGAAGATTCACCAATGACGTATGACTCGCACTTTATTAATATGGGATTAATTATAAGAGAGAAAATTAATCTAGGATTAATTACGGAGATATTTTATCTCGGATAAAATATTATTTAAAGAGAGAGAACGATTAATTTGGAATTAATCGATAAAATAATATATTCGATATATTATACGAAATTGGATTTCGACGCGGAATTAAAATTAGATTTTAATTCGGGCGAACGAGTTAATTTAGAATTAATTCGTTAGCGACGTGAATAGTAATTTTGCTAGGCATAATTATTTAATTAAATTTGATTTAATTACGTCGCAACAGAAAATTCGTTAATTCGGAATTAGCGAATCCGAGCCCGGAAGTGTTTGCGGGCCCACTCGCATTTCGAATTCAAGTGCGGCCCACAAGTCACATCAAGCGTCACATCATTAGTCATTCAATTGATAGATGTCTTGTCACTTTGAGTGATGTGATGTCTAGTCACTTTTGAGTGATTGATGGTGGTGGTTGGAAGGCTTAATTGCCTTGTACCTTTTTGGATTTGGAATTCAAATTTTTGGTATATCATTTATTTGATTTTAGAAATCAAACAACCAACACACTTGACTTTTCTCTCTCTCTCTTCTTCTCTTCTCCATTTTCTCGTTTTGGGCCAATTTCTTTCTCTCCAAATTTCTCAAAATGTCGAGAGTTTGCAAGGGGAAATAGAAATTTTGTGGCAAAATTTCAAGAGTGCTAGCACATATTAGGATTCATCCAAAGGTGATAGGGAAACCCACTCATTGGCATGGAATGCACACTAAGCTTGGAGCTTGGAGATTCAAAAATGGAGCACAAAAATGGAGCAAAACCGTGAGCACCTTGGAGGAAAAGCTTGAAGATTTTTATTGTTCCTCGCATCGCAAAAGCCGATCATTGTAAGTATGATTCCGCCATACTTCTTATTGTATTCACACATGATTTATATGCTTAAATTGATATTGGGATTAACCTAGAAACCCAACAATGGTATCCGAGCCATTTTGAGCATGAAATATACTTAGTATAAAATTTTGGTAAATTGGATTTGAGCATGTTTTGACTAAATTAGTTGTTTGAGCATGCTTGTATATGGATGACTTGGAGTTTTTTGTGATCAATTTTGTGAAAAATGGATTGGATCAATTTTTCCCCAAATTATAGGCTTGGCCGAATGTAAAGCTACCCTAAATTCATGGTGATTTTTATTTTTTGAATCATTGGATGAGTTTGAATGACTTGGAAAATGTTGATTTAGGATTTAATTGGATTGAATTCGGAATTGGACATGAAATCCCTAATTGGCGTGAATGATGAAGCATGGAAAATGATTGATTTTTGATTCAATTGTGTTGGACATAAGTTGATGATGATAAGCATAATTAATTGAGTAAATTAGTGTTTTGGAAATGTTAATTTAGTTAATTAATTATGGCTAAACACTTTAGATTAATTAATTGTGAAATTTGGAATTTTGTAAGTTAATTAATTGGGCCAAATTTGGAATTGGGCTCTTAAAGTTGTAATTGGGCTTAATGGGCTTGGTTGAGCCAAGTTTGGTTTAGGCTAATTGGTTGGATCCAATTGGGCCCAAAACCATATCCATAAAGTCCAAATATAACTAATGGACCTTTAATTTTAATTGGGCCTAATGGGCCTAAATTGGTTTCTTGGCAAATAAGGGTGATTCCTTAAATGGGCTTTGGTATTTGGGTTTAACCCATATTGACCAAAAATCCATGCCTTATGAAATTAATTAAAAGCCCATTGGACTTTAATTAAATTAACATTGGATATTAATCGGGCTTTGAGACCCGTAACGATTAGATTTAGAATCTAAGTCGTAAAGGCACATTAAAAAGTGTAATTATTTAATTTAGAATTAAATATAGAATTAGTATTAAATACAAATTGAATTGGATTTAATATTGTAGTTTAATATAATTCAAGAATTCGTACTTTGAGTACTTATTTGTAAAACGAGTCGCACTCGCGCAAAATCAAATTCTTGTTTGAACATTGGATGGTCATTAATTTCATATTAATTAATTGGATTAGATTGATTGATAACATGCTTTGTGTGAATACATGGATGCGATGTATGAATAATTCATATCGGATGGATATAGATGGGTGAGGGCAATTTTGGAAATTGTTGTAATAAATTTAGAATTTATTAATTGGACCTGTGTGTCCAGCCTATTACCTCTTGACTCTTTGTATTTCTCTTCTCACCTATTCCCCTCAATGAAAATGAGGTTTCTTTAGAAGTGTTATGTAATCATTTAGAAGTAATACTTGTGCTAGCGGGAGAGAGGAAAGGGAGAAATTTATTCTAGGAACAATGTGTTTAAATATCCATCTGCATATCATTATTATTTATTTATACGCGCCTTATTATGTTTTTAAAATGCATTTTTAAGAGTGTATGATGATGAGACCTTAACAAAGATAATTAATTGGTTGCCAATTACGCGAAAAAACCCTCAAAATATATTAAGCGTTTTTCCTTCCATTGAGTGATTCTTACTCAAGATCCAAGATTGGCACTGGTTTGTTGGCCAAAGTCAAGACCTTTGTCCATCGCGGATGTGTTTGAATCATGAAAGCTTTGTTCCATATCGATGTCTTTTCCAAGTTGTGATTTGTTGGCCAAAGTCAAGATCACTTCTTGTCCATCGACATCGATTACGAAGCTTTCCAAAGTCAATGGGTTCCGCTTAACTGGGATCATTAAGTTTGTTGTGCCAAAGCCAAGGCTTAATTGATTCAGAGGAAAAAAGTTAGGGAATATATTGGATATATTGGCATATATAAGATATATGTTTCGGACTTGGATGTCCACCTACTGGATCTAGGAATTGGATGGGATCCAATTGATCTTAGGATCTACCTAGTTAATTATCATACAATTTGTTGGCCAAAGTCAAGATTGTGTGTTATTTAACGGGATCCTAGCCCACTAGGAAACAAGGTTTCCCGAGTACTCCACAGAGGGTTAGAGGCTCGCCGAAAATAGTGGGAGGTAAGTATTAAATTTGCAATATTCATTTAGTTACTTGCCAATACGCGCTCATTTCACTTTTCGTCAATAAATTTATATATTAGTTGGACTAATATTTAATGTTCTTTTAAATTAAATAGTTGGACTGTATTCAAACTACTTCAATTAATAGTTGATTTTATAATTGGATTATAGTAATCAATATAATTGAATTTAACAATCAAATTACAGTTAATTATATAGTTAGACTATAGTAATCATTATATTAAATTGTATCTAAAATCGTTGATTAAATAGTTGGACTATAGCAATCAAAGATAACTGAAAGATTAGCGTTTAAAATATAAACCTGGGTGAAAATATTTTAAACGGCTTTAATTTTCAAATTGGGAATAAAATCTCAGGATAGTCCTGGGAACCGAGAAGTTACTTTATTTGATATAGTAACGTCTCGAGCCTAAGCCCGGAGTTGAGCAAATAGTAGAACATGATATTTAGAATATTCATGTGATGATAACTTTAGTGCTTAATCCGTTATGCTTGCCGCAAAGACTCCTTAATTTCTTAGTCAGAACTATGGATTAGATCCTTATAATATGATAATGAAATTGAAGGATCTTCATAGATCTATCCTTAGATCTTAGAAGTACAAATTGCAATAGAAAACTCTTGGAGAGTTAATGGCTATACTCAATGAGACAAAGCCAGAGTTTGCAATAGGGCAAGAAGCGCAAGGAACACCTTATTTCAACATTCCAGAAGGCCAAGGCTTGCCCGAAGGCTTCTGGGGTGTGGAAAAGGGGCAAAGGAAAAATTATAATCTTCTAGGAAGACATAAGACATATTCCAAAATGTCTGCCTAAACTGTGGCAAACGGGGTCATGGAAGCGTGACTGCCGTATGGACAAGGCAGACATGAAGGAATTGAAGACGGGCAAGGCTCCGACTTCAAATATGTTTGTAATCAACATGTTCACTACTATTATTAAAATTGGATTTTAGATACTGAGTGTGGTACATAAATATGTACTAGTGTGCAGTATCTGCTGATTAGCAGGATACTGACTTCAGTTGAGATTTATCTGCGAGTCAGAAACGGGACGACGATTGTTGTTTTAACCGTAGAAACCTAAGTTTAGGAACTACCCTTCGGGTATGTACTTAAATTCGGAAACTGTTATAATGTAACTAGTTTGATTGGAAACATTATCTCTATATCAGGGTTTAACCCGTTGTGGGTATACCTTTATATTCTAGAACACTAAAGTGTTTTATTTTATAAAGATGATATTGAGATAAACACATTAGATGTGAATCAAAGTATTTATATTTTGAATATAAATGAATCTCAAACATATGACATGACAAACAAATAGCTCAAACTGAATAAATCAGTTGAGACTTATATGTGGCATTGTAGTCTGGGACACAATTAACAAGACTCGTATATCTACACTTTTGAAGAATGGATACTAGGACGGATTTGATTCTATTCAAATAATGTCTACGAATCTAGTTTATTGGGCAAAGTGCCTAAAACACCTTTTACTTGGTAAATTGCAAATGCCACCGATTTGTTAGCCCTCGTTCATAGTGACGTAAGTGGGCCCATGTCTAGCTCGGCTAGAGGTGGATATGAATACTTGAAACCTTGTAATCTTCGAATACACATGAACCGCGCAAGTCGGAGAGAGTCAGAAAACAACCTGGGAGGTATGGGTTTCTCATCTCACCTCATAAAGATGTCAATCTTATTGAGGAATATGAACTGACTACGTTTTAGGAAGTGATACAAGGTATCGACTCCCTATTATGGCAAAGTGCCATGAAGTCCGAAATGGATTCCATGAATACCAACCAAGTTTAGACACTGGTTGTTGTATCGGAAGGCATTGTGCTTATTGGTACTATATGAGTCTTCAAGGAAGACATACATGGATGGAAACATACAACGTACTAAGCTAGGCTTGTAGCGAAAAGGTATCGTTATCAACATTGTGTCGATTACGACGAAACCTTTTACTCGTTGCCATGGTTAAATCCATTTGGATAATGCTTGCTGATGCTGCATGTTTCATTTATGAAATATGGCAGCTGAAAATCTTCCAAGCAAGATACTGTTGCCGAATAAACAAAAAAATGGAATATTGATGCAGCTAAGGCAGCAATAGAAGCCTTTTGGATTGATAATAATCCTAATCAGATTAGGAGTAGTTCTGTTAGCAGCTGAGCTAGGCTTCAGCACATGCTAAAGAATTAATGGTCTCATCAACGATCCAGATATATACATCAAATATTCATTTTATTCGTTCGGATCATACATCATGGCGATGTGATGATCGAATAAATCGCATCAGATGATAACACTGCAAATCCGCCGACGAAAGTATATTCTCAACAGAAGTTTGAGCGAACCGTACATAGTTCGGGTGTAGGACACTTGAGTGATTGGCTATAGGCCAAGTGGGAGATTGTTGGACAATTATGACCCATAGCATCACTATTTGTACAGATCATGGTGTTGTTGTACAAATTAACAATGTGACAAAAGAAATTGCTCTTTTATCATTTGTAATTAGATTACCAAGATATATAAATGATAAAAGGTCCTTATGATTAGTTCCGGATTGAGATGATATGAGACAGTATCAATCCACGAAGGTTTAATCATTAAATATCCCTAGTCGTAGTATTATCGAGATTGGACATCGATAATGCGGAATAGACTAGTATTACACTTGTGCGCGTTGTGGGAGCATAACGGCATAGTTCTCATATATTTGGGTATTGGATACTCATGCAAGTGTAATAGGAGGTTGTGTTTACCGATGGTACGGAAACAACTTCTCTCTGGATAGACCCCTCAGAATTCCATTAGTAGTATGACTATGTGTCTATGGAAGTCCGAATCAGGGTAGGTGTATTTGGTATTAACCTGAGACTTGCACCGCTAATACTTGCGACAATCAATATACTTTGGTTTTGGTCGTCCAGGGCTTTAACAAGTTCTGTGTACGCCTCTTCTGGGTATATTGAGAATCGTAGTGTATTGGGTGTGATGTCAAGATGGAAGTATCACTCCAGTCATAGTGGAGATGATGATTACGTAGGATACAGAACTGGTGCTCTTTTGTACTGCAGTCATCGGGATAATATGACTAGGTCATGATTATCCGATTATAGAGACTAGTTACCAGAGATCCGATATGTCCTTCGTACGGGGCATACACAATTCCAACCCTATGCCTAGCACGTGACCTTCGATACTGGATCGCAATACGCAATACTACGTATACTACGCCTGATATAGATCATATATTTCTTTAAGGATATTTCTGGAAAATTGGGTAGGCACGATGCTTTTCTAGAAGCCAACCATGTCTTGTAAATCGGTAAAAACGTGGTAATAGATACGTACGTTTTCGGATAGTCTGATGACAGGATTTATTGCCAACATATCCGGGGATCTCATGGGTCGCTTCCCGAAGATTCACCAATGACGTATGACTCGCACTTTATTAATCTGGGATTAATTATAAGAGAGAAAATTAATCTAGGATTAATTACAGAGATATTTTATCTCGGATAAAATATTATTTAAAGAGAGAGAACGATTAATTTGGAATTAATCGATAAAATAATATATTCGATATATTATATGAAATTGGATTTCGACGCGGAATTAAAATTAGATTTTAATTCGGGCGAACGAGTTAATTTAGAATTAATTCGTTAGCGACGTGAATAGTAATTTTGCTAGGCATAATTATTTAATTAAATTTGATTTAATTACGTCGCAACAGAAAATTCGTTAATTCGGAATTAGCGAACCCGAGCCCAGGAGTGTTTGCGGGCCCACTCGCATTTTGAATTCAAGTGCGGCCCACAAGTCATATCAAGCGTCACATCATTAGTCATTCAATTGATAGATGTCTTGTCACTTTTTGGATTCGGAATTCAAATTTTTGGTATATCATTTATTTGATTTTAGAAATCAATCAACCAACACACTTGACTTTTCTCTCTCTCTCTTCTCTTCTCCATTTTCGGTTTTGGACCAATTTCTTTCTCTCCAAATTTCTCAAAATGCCGAGAGTTTGCAAGGGGAAATAGAAATTTTGTGGCAAAATTTCAAGAGTGCTAGCACACATTAGGAGTCATCCAAAGGTGATAGGGAAACCCACTCATGGGCATGGAATGCGCACTAAGCTTGGAGCTTGGAGATTCAAAAATGGAGCACAAAAATGGAGCAAAACCGTGAGCACCTTGGAGGAAAAGCTTGAAGATTTTTGTTGTTCCTCGCATCGCAAAAGCCGATCATTGTAAGTATGATTCCGCCATACTTCTTATTGTATTCACACATGATTTTTATGCTTAAATTGATCTTGGGACTAACTTAGAAACCCAACACACATCAGTACATATTTATGTACCACATTTAATATCAAAAATCCAATTTTGAAACTAATAGTTAACATGTTTATGAAAAACATACTTGAAGCCGGAGCCTTGCCCCGTCATCACTTCCTTCATGTCTGCCTTTTCCATACGGCAGTCACGCATCCAGTGACCCCGTTTGCCACAGTTTAGGTAGACATCTTGGGATATGTCATTTGTCTTCCTAGAAGACTATGATGATTTTGCCTCTGCCTCTTTTAGAAGCTCTGGCTCTGCCTCCTTGAGCATAGCAGTCAACTCTCCAAGAGTTTACTCTTGGTTCATAATGAACCTGCCCCAGATTTCGGGTAGAGACTATAAGATCAAATCTTTGGTAGTCTCGCCCACGTAGGTAATGCCCAGCTAACCTAGCTGATCGATGTCAGCAATCATCTGCGACACCTAGTGCTCGATAGATGTACCATTTGACATACACGAGCGAAAGAGCTTCTTTTGCAATTCGTACTTCTAAGATCTAAGAATAGATCTATGAAGATCCTTTAATTTCAACATCATAGTATAAGGATCTAATCCTTAGTAATGACGAAAAAATTAAAGTGTCATTGCATTAAGCATAAAGGATTTAGCACTAAAGTTATCATCACCACGATTCTTCCAAAACTCATGCTCCATTATTTGCTCAACTCCGGGCTTAGGCCCGAGATGTCACTCTATCAAATAGAATAACCACTCAGTTCTCAGGACTATCTTGAGGTTCTATCCCCAATCTGAAAATTAAAGTCATTTAAAGACATTTTCTCGCAGGATTATGTTTTAAACGCTATCTTTCAGTTATCTTGATTCCAATAATCCAACTATCCAATCAACGATTTCAGGTACAGTTGAATATAATGATTACTATAGTCTAACTATATAATCAACTATAATTTGATTGGTTAAATTCAAATATATTGATTACTATAATCCAATTATATAATCAACTATAAATGAAGTAGTTTGAATACAGTCCAACTGTTTAATTAAAACAACAATTAAATATTAGTTCAACTAATATATATATAAATTAATGACGAAAAATGAAACGAGCGCGTATTGGCAAGTATCTAAACGAAATTGCAAATTTAATACTTGCCACCACTATTTTTTTGGCGAGCCTCTAACCCTCTGTTCAGTACTCGGGAAACCTAGTTTCCTAGTGGGCTAGGATCCCGTTAAATAACACACAACCTTGACTTTGGCCAACAAGCTGTATGATATTTAACTAGGTAGATCTCTAAGATCAATTGGATCTCATCCAATTCCTAGATCCAGTAGGTGGACATCCAAGTCCGAAACATATATCTAATAAATGCCAATATATCCAATATATTCCCTAACTTTTTTCCTCTGAATCAACTAAGCCTTGGCTTTGGCATAACAAGCTTAATGATTCCAGTTAAGCGGGACCCATTGACTTTAGAAAGCTTCGTAATCGATGTCGATGAACAAGAAGTGATCTTGACTTTGGCCAACAAATCACAACTTGGACAAGACATGCGATATGGAACAAAGCCTTCATGATTCAAACACATCCACGATGGACAAAGGTCTTGACTTTGGCCAACAAACCAGTGCCAATCTTGGATCTTGAGCGAGAATCACTCAATGGAAGGAAATCGCTTAATATTTATTGAGGGTTTTTCACGTAATTGGCAACCAATTAATTATCTTTAATTAGGTCTCATCATACACCCTTAAGCATGCATTCTAAAAGTATAATAAGGCGCAGTAATAAATTAATAATGATATATGGATGGATATCTAAAACATTTTGTTCCTAGAACAAATCTCTCACTTTCCTCTCTCCTCGACTAGCACTATTTTTACTTCTACCCAATTACATAACACTTCTAAAGAAACCTCATTTACATTGAGGGGAATAGGTGAGAAGAGAAATACAAAGAGTCAAGAGGTAACAGGCTGGACACGCAGGTCCGATTGAATAAATTCCAAATTTATTACAACAATTTCCAAAATTGCCCTCACCCATCTAATATGCATCTGATATACATTATTCATACATCACATCCATGTATTCACACAAAGCATCTCATCAATCAATCTAATCCAATTAATTAATCTTTGATTAATGACCATCCAATGTTCAAACAACGATTTGATTTGTGCGAGTCCAACTCGTTTAAGAATAAGTACTCAAAGTACGAATTCTTGAATTATATCAAACTACAATATTAAATCCAATTTAATTTGTATTCAATACTAATTATTTATTTAATTCGAAATTAAATAATTACACTTTATTAATGAGCCTTTGCGACTTAGATTCTAAATCTAATCTTAACGGGTCTTAAAGCCCAATTAACATCCAATGTAAATTTAATTAAAGTCCAATGGGCTTTGAATTAATTTCTTAAGGCATGGACTTTGGCAACCAAAGCCCAATTAGGAATCACCATTTGCCACAAAATTAATTTTGGCCCATTAGGCCCAATTAAATTTTTAAAGGCCCAATGATCATATTTGGACTTTATGGAAATGGTTTTAGGCCCAATTGGATCCAACCAATTAACCTAAACCAAACTTGGCCCAGCCAAGCCCATTAAGCCCAAATACAACTTTATTAGCCCAATTCCAAATTAAGCCTAATTAATTAAATTCTAATATTCCAAATTTCACAATTTAATTAATTAAAGTGTATAGCCATAAATAATTAGTTAAATTAATATTTCCAAAACACCAATTACACTAATTAATTATGCTTTAACTAATCAATTTATGTCCAACACAAATTGAAACAAAATCAATTCATTCATTCTTCATTAGCTCACGGCAATTAGGGACTTTTTATATCAATTTTGATTTCAATCCAATTAAATCACAAACTAATATATCCCATGCATTTTAAACACATCCAATTGTCTAAAATTCAAAAATCACCAAGAGCTACAAATAGGTTCACATTCGGCCAAGCCTCAAAATTTGGGGAAAATTAATCCAATTAATTTTTCATCAAATTGATCATGCACAACTCAAAGTTAACATATTATAAGCATGCTCAAACAAACAATTTGAATCAAACATGCTCAAATCAAAAATACCCAAATCAAAGTTTAAGAACCCTAAATTCAATTTCATGCTCAACTATGGCTATGATACCATTGTTGGGTTTTCTAGGTCAAACCAAGATCAACTAAGCAAGAAATCATGTGAATACAACAAAGTAAGAATGCGGAAAATACTCACTTTGATCGGTTTTGGATGTAGGAGATAACAAAAGATAACAAGCCTTTTCTTGTTGGACAGTTATGACCCATAGTGTCACTGTTTGTAAAAACATTGTGGTTTTGTACAAATTAATTATGTAGTAATGGATATTAACTTTTATCATTTCGTAATTAGATTACTTAAAAGTGTGAATGATGAAAGTCCTTATGATTTGTTCCGGATTGAGATGATATGAGACAGTATCAATCCACGATGGTTTAATCATTAAATATCCCTAGTTGTATTATTATCGAGACTGGACATCGATAATGCGGAATAGACTAGTATCACACTTGTGCATGTTATGGAAGCGTAACAGTAGAGTTCTCATATATTTAAGTATTGGATAGTTATGCAAGTGTGATAGGAGGTTGTGTTTTACCGATGGTACGGAAAACAGCTTCGCTCTGGATAGACCCCGCAGAATCCCATTGGTAGTATGACTATGTGTCTATGGGAGTCCGCATCAGGGTAGGTGTATTTGGTCTTAACCTGAGACTTGCATCGCTAGTACTTGCAACAATTAATACGCTTTAGTTTTGGTCGTCCAGGACTTTAACAGGTTCTGTGTACCCCTCTTCTGGGTTTATTGAGAATCGTAGTGTATTGGGTGTGATGTCAAGACGGAAGTATCACTTTAGTCATATGGAGATGATGGTCACACAGGGATACATAACTGGTTCTCTAAGGGTTGCAACCATCGGGATAATATGACTTGGTCATGATTATCCGATAATAAAGAGACTAGTTGCTAGTGATCCGATATATGCTTCGTACGGGGCAGACACTGTACCAGCCCCAGGCCTTGCATGTGACATCCGATACTGGATCGTAATACGCAATACTACGTATACTACATCTGTTAAAGATCATATATTCCATTAAGAATATTTCTGGAGAATTGGGTAGGCATGGCGCTTTGCTAGAAGCCAACCTTGTCTCGTAAATCGGTAAAAACGTAGTACTTGGTACGTACGTGTTCGGATAGTCCGACGACCGGATTTACTGCCAACATATCCAGGGATCTCTTGGGTCGCTTCCCGATGATTCACCGATGACGTATGATTCAAGCTAAATTAATCTGGGATTAATTGCGGAGAGATTTTATAAGGGATAAAATAATATTTGAAGAGAGAGAGATTAATTTGGAATTAATCGTTAAATTAATATATTTGAAATATTAATCGAAATTAGATTTCGACGCGGAATTAAAATTAGATTTTAATTCGGGCAAACGAGTTAATTTAGAATTAATTCGTTAGCGACTAGAATAGTAATTTTCTAAACATAATTATTTAATTAAATTCGATTTAATTACGTTGCGACAGAAGTTTGTTAATTCAGAATTAGCGAACCCGAGCCCGGGAGTGTTTACGGGCTCACTCGAATTAGGAATCGAGTGGGGCCCACATGTCACATCAACCATCACATCACATGTCAACCTTATTCACTTTATTGTGATGGGTTTAGGTGAGTTGGTGAAAGTGTGTCCAACACTCCAAATCTTTGAAAGCTTGAAAGACTTTTACCAAATACACTTTTTGGTATTAGATATAAATTGATTTTGGAAAATCAACACATGCTTCACTCTTACTCTCTCATTGCCGAAACCAGTGAAAAAAATTCACTCTCCCAATTTCTTCTTCAAGACCGAAAATAGCAAGAAGAAAGTGAAGGATTTTTTGTTGCAAAAACTCTCAAAGAGCTAGCACTCTTCAATGGATCATACAAGGTGTTAGGGAAACCGATACAAGAGCTTGGAATCTTGAAAAAGCTTGGAGCTTGATCATCTTCTTCCTTGGACTGCCTTGGCCGAATCTTAAAGCTTCTTGGAGGAGAAATTTTGTTGATCAACGCATCCATTATCTGCTCAATTTAAGTGTGTTTCCGCCACTCTTCTTTGTTATTCATTCATGATTTTATGCTTATTTGATATTGGGACTAAATCTAGAATCCCAACAATGGTATCTATGAGCCAAAATGAGCATGAAATGAATTAGGGTAAAATTTGGGTAAAATCATTTTGAGCATGATTTGATAAAATTGATTGATTGGGTATGCTTGTTTGATGATTTTATGAAGTTGTATATGATCAATTTCTTGAAATATTGATTGGATCAAATTTTAGCCCTCAATTAGGCTTGGCCTAATGTGGTATTACCCTAGGATCTTAGTAATTTTTGTTTCGTAGATCATTGGATGACTTGAAATGATTGGGAATGTCGATTTAAAATTCATTCGGATTGGAAAACGAATTCGGACAAAAATCCCTTCCAAAGCCGAGAGCCATATGGCATGTAATGGACTTAATTTTTTGATTCAAGAATGTTGGACATTAGTTGAACAATTAGATACATAATTAATTGGTTAAATTGTATTTTGGAAATATTAATTTGGGTAATTAATTGATGTATTACACTTAAGTTAATTGAATTATAAAATTTGGAATTTTAAAATTTAATTAATGGGGTTGATTTTGAATTGGGCTTGAAAATGTTATATTTGGGCATAATGGGCTTGGTTGGGCCAAGTTGGTTTAGGCCAATTGGATTGGATCCAAATTGGGCCTAAATCATTCCATTAAGTCCAAATGTAATAAATGGGCTTTAAAAGTTTAATTGGGCCTTATGGGCTAAAATTGTTTTCTTGGAAAATGAGGGTGATTCCTTAATTGGGCTTGGTAATTGGGTTTGACCCATATTGACCAAAGCCCATGCCTTATGAAATCAATTGAAAGCCCATCGGACTTTAATTAAACAAACATTAGATGTTAGTTGGGCTTTGAGACCCGATTAGATTAGATTTGGAATCTAAGTCATTAAAGCGCATTAAAAAATGTAGATGTTTAATTTGGAATTAAATAAATGAATTAGTATTGAATACGAATTAAATTAGACTTAATGAGTAGTTCGATATAATTGAAGAATTCGTACTTTGAGTACTTTTTCACAAACGAGTTGGACTCGCGAAAAAATCAAATCGTTGTTTGAACATTGGATGATCACATAATTCAATGACTAATTAATTGGATTAGATTGGTTGAATTGCATGCTATGAATGAATATATGGATGTGTTGAATGAATATCGTATATCAGATGGATATTAGAAGGGAAAGGGCAATTTTAGAAATTGTTGTAAATTTGGAATTTATAAATTGGACCTGCGTGTCCAGCCTTATCTCTCATTATTTCTTTGTATTCTCTTCTCACCTAATTCCCCTCAATGTAATGAGGTTTCTATTATTGTATTATGTAATTAGGTAGAAGTAGAATAGTGATAGCCAGGGAGAGGAAATGAAGTGATTTGTCCTAGGAATAAGTTGTTAAATATCCATCTGCATATGGTTATTAATTTACTTTCGCGCCTTATTATGTGTTTAGAATGCATGTTTAAGGGTGTATGATGATGAAACCTAACAAAGATAATAAATTGGTTGCCAATTTACACGAAAATCCCTCAATTAATATTAAGCGATATTTCCTTCCATTGAGTAATTCTTACTCAAGATCCAAGATTGGCATTGGCTTGTTGGCCAAAGTCAAGGCCTTTGTCATATCGTGGATGTGTTTGAATCATGAAAGTTTTGTTCCATATCGGTGTCTTGTCCAAGTTATGATTTGTTGGCCAAAGTCAAGATCGCTTCTTGTCCATCGACATTGATTACGAAACTTTACCACGTCAATGGGTCCCGCTTAACTGGAATCATTAAGCTTGTTGTGCCAAAGCCAAGGCTTTGTTGATTCAGAGGAAACATGTTAGGAAATACATTGGATGTATTTGCATATATATTGTATGTATGTTTCGGACTTGGACGTCCACCTACTGGATCTAGGAATTGGATGAGATCCAATTGATCTTTGAGATCTACCTAGTTAAATATCATACAGCTTGTTGGCCAAAGTCAAGGTTGTGCGTTATTTAACGGGTTCCTAACCCAATAGGAAACTGGAGAAGCTCTTCCATGCTCGGATGTCGGAGGGTACGTCTGTGGAACATCACGTGACACAGATGATTGCCGATATTGAGCAGCTTGGACAAATGGGGATTGTCTTTGAGATAGAGACCTCTATAGATTTGATCTTGCAATCTCTCCCTGACACTTGGAGTGGGTTCATCATGAACTACAACATGATGAACCAAGAGCAGACTCTGTGAGAGATGATGTCCACGCTGCGTGAGGCCGAGAAGGAGCTCTATAAGGGTAAAAAGTGTGAGGCGCACGTTTCTTTGACATCTCATGCACCTAGGGCTGGGCCCAAGGCGACTGGAGGTGTGAAAAAGAAAAAGCATAAGAAGAAGGGCAAGGGTAAGGCGTCAAAGGCTTCTGGGAAGCCGAAGGACAAGTCTCAGGATGTTTTCCTCCAGTGCGGGAAGCGGGGTCATTGGAAACGTGACTGCCGTGAGTACAAGGCACTCTAGAAGGAGATAAAGGTGGGAAATGCACCGGCCTCAGGTATGTTTGTTATAGAAATAAACATGACTACTTCTAGTTTTAAAAATTGGATTTTTGATTCTGGTTGTGGCACTCACATTTGTACTGATGTGCAGGATCTGCGGATTAGCAGGAAACTGGCTTTAGGGGAGATTGATCTGAGTGTTGGAAATGGGACATCTGTTGCCGCTTTGGCCGTGGGCACTTTTTTTTTGGAACTGCCCTCGGGGCATGTACTTGAACTTTTGGACTGTTATTATGTACCTAATTTGACTAGGAATATTATATCTGTATCTATGTTAACCCAATGTGGGTATACTTTTGTATTTTGAAACCCTGGGTGTTTTATGTATAAAAACGATATAGAAATTTACACTGCTGTTGTAAATAATGGTCTTTATATTTTGAATATAAATCAATCTCAATAATATTCTGTAACAAACAAAAGACTTAAAGTTAGTCATAAAGATGAAACTTATATGTGGCATTGTCATCTGGGACACATAAACAAGACTCGCATATCTACACTTTCGAAGAGTGGGTACTTGGACGGATTAGATGCTTGAGTGACTGGCTATAGGCCAAGTGCGAGATTGTTGGACAGTTATGACCCATAGCATCACTGTTTGTAAAAACATTGTGGTTTTGTACAACTTAACTATGTAGTAATAGAAATTGCCTTTTATCATTTCGTAATTAGATTACTTAAATGTGTGAATGATGAAAGTCCTTATGATTAGTTCCGGATTGAGATGATATGAGACAGTATCAATCCACGACGGTTTAATCATTAAATATCCCTAGTCGTAGTATTATCGAGACTGGATATCGATAATGCGGAATAGACTAGTATTGCACTTGTGCGTGTTATGGAAGCGTAACAACATAGTTCTTATATATTTAAGTATTGGATACTTATGCAAGTGTGATAAGAGGTTGTGTTTTACCGATGGTATGGAAAACAGCTTCGCTCTGGATAGACCCCGCAGAATCCCATTGGTAGTATGACTATGTGTCTATAGGAGTCCGCATTAGGGTAGGTGTTGTTGGACAAAATGACCCATAGCGTCAATATTTGCACTGATCATTGTGTTGTTGTAGCAAATTAACTATGTGACAAGGAAATTGCACTCTCATCATTTGTGATTAGATCACCATAGATATATAAATGAAGAGAGGTCCCTATGATTAGTACCTGGACTGAGAATGATATGAGACAGTATCAGTCCCCGAAGGTTTAATCATTAAATATCCCTAGCCGTAGTATTATCGAGACTGGACATCGATAATGCGGAATAGGCTAGTATTGCACTTGTGCGCGTTTTTGAGGGCACAACGGCATAGTTCTCATATATATAAGTATTGGATACTTATGCAAGTGCGATAGGAGGTCGTGTTTCACCGACGGTACGGGAAACAGCTTCGCTCTGGATAGACCCCTCGGAACCCATTGGTATTATGACTATGTGTCTATGGGAGGCCGAAATCAAGGTAGGTGTGTATGGTCTTAACCTGAGACTTACATCGCTAATACTTACGATAATCGATAGACTTTGGTCTTGGTGGTAGGGGACTTTAAACGGGTTCTGAGTACACCACTTCTGGGTTTATCAGAGAGTCGTAGAGTATTGGGTGTGATGTCAAGAAGGAAGTATCACTTCAGTCATATTGGAGATGATGTCACGCAGGATACGGTATTAGTGCTCTTAAGTGCTGCGCGGCCATCGGGATATTATGACAAGGTCATGTATATTCGATTATAGAGACTAGTTACCAGACATCCGACATGTGCTTCGTACGGGGCAGACACTTATCCAGCCCCAGGCCTAGCACGTGATTATCCGATACTGGGCCAATATACACAATACTACTACGGTATACTACGCTTGATACAGATCTATATATTCCTGTAAGAATATTTCTGGAGAATTGGGTAGGCATGGTGCTTTGCTAGAAGCCAACCTTGTCTTGTAAATCGATATAAACGTAGTACGAGGTACTTACGTGTTCGGACAGTCCGACGATCGTATTTACTGCCAACATATCCGGAGATCTCATGGGTCGCTTCCTGAAGATTCACCGATGACGTATGACTCGCACTTTGATTAATCTGGGATTAATTAGAAGAGAGAGATAGAATTAATCTGGGATTAATTCGTTGAGAGAGAGAATTAATCTGGGATAATTACGAAGATATTTTATCTCGGATAAAATATCGTTAAAGAGAGAGAACGATTAATTTGGAATTAATCGATAAAATAATATTTCGATATATTATTAGAAATTAGATTTCGACGCGGAATTAAATTAGATTTTAATTTCGCGAACGAATTAATTTAGAATTAATTCGTTAGCGACGTGAATAGTGAATTCGCTAGGCGTAATCACTTAATTACGACGCGACGGAAAATTCGTTAATTTGGAATTAGCGAACCCGAGCCCGAGAGTGATTGCGAGCGCATTCGCATTTCGAATTCGAGCGCGGCACGCAAGTCACATCAAGCGTCAAATCGCTAGTCGCGTCAATCGTCAAATCAATTGTCACTTTGAGTGATGTGACTTGACAATATGTCACTTTATTAAAGTGAATAGATGTGATGTGAAAAGTGATGTGATATGACTTAAAGTTAAAAGTAAAAGTGATGGAATATGAAAAGGTTTGGATATATATATATGTTTTTATTTATTTTTGGAAAATAAATGAATAAATATATATTACTTTTCTTTTCCTTTTACACCACAATTCGGTCCTCTCTCTCTCCTCTTTCACGACCCTCTTCTTCTCCCTCTCTTTTCTCTTCTTCTCCCTCACGGTTTTGGAAACCGATTCTTGTTCTTCAAAAATCTGGGTTTGACCGAATGAAGAAAGAAATCAAATAGAAGACTTAGTGCTAGCACACTTGAGTGATACATAGGTGATAGGGAAGTGATTCTTGAGCTTGGAAAGCTTGAAGCTTGGAGCTTCAATGGAGTCCATGCATGGCCGATTCTTGGAGGAGGAAGCAGCCCCCACGCCGAGCAGTCTACCTTCTTCTTCAGCTCACTTGCCGAGCAGTAACATGCAGTGCGTTTTGGTTGTCTTCTTCATTTCATCAAAACCGAAATTCAATGTGAGTATATTCCGCACCTCCTTTTGATGTGTTCATATGCGGTTTTTGTGCATGATTTGTTGATCTTGGGACTTTGAATTGAACTCTTACACTGGTATCAGAGCTTTTGATGCATGAAAACCGAATTAGGGTTCTTGAGCAAATTTGGGGCTTTTTGATTTTAGCTTGATTCTGTCTAATTGATTGTTTGAGAATGATTATATATGATTGAATTTGAGTTATATGTAATCAATTTGATAAAAAAAAATTGATTGGATTGATTTCCCCCAATTTGCTTATTTTTGTCAAAACTTTAATTTGGGTAAACTCGATTTAGGCATGATTTGGTTGAATTGTTGATGAAGTATGCTTGAATGAGGTTGAATTGAAGTTGTGCATGATCAATTTCAAGAAAATGGATTAGATCAATTTTCCCCAATTCTTTAGGTTGAAATGAAACTTGAAATTGGGTAAAATGTGTTTAAGCATGTTTTTAATTGAATTGGATGTTTAAGTATGCTTAGAACATGTTTAATTGAGATTGTGTGTGATCAATTTCATGAATTGGATTGGATTCAATTTTCCCCAAATTGGAGGCTTGGCCGAAATTGGAAAGAACCTAATGTCTTGGTAATTTTGTTTTGTTTGATCATTGGATGACTTAAAACAATTGGTTTATGTTGTTTTGAAGTTCAATTGGATTGAATTCTGATTTGGAACATTTTTCCCTTTTAAAGTGGCTTGGCCGAATCTTATGAACATGAAATTCTTTGTGATTTTTTGTTTTAATCCATTGGATGAATTGAATTGATTTGGGAAATTAAGATTATGGACTCAATTGGATTGAAACCGAATCGAATGAAAAAACCCTAATTGCCGAGACTTGATAGCATGTTAATTGGGTTTGATTTTAATTGATTTGTGTTGGACACTATTTGGTTGTTAAAGTGCATGATTAATTAGGCTAATTGATATTTTAGAAATGTTAATTGGGTAATTGATTGTGTATTACACTTAGGTTAATTAATTGTGAAATTTGGAATTTTATAAGTTAATTAATTTGGGCTTGATTTTGGAAATTGGGCTTGTTAGGTTGTAATTGGGCTTTTGGGCTTTGTTGTAACAAAGTTGGGTTTAGGCAAAATTGGTTGGATCCAATTAGGCCCAAAACCGAATCCAAAAGGTCCAATTATGACTTAATGGACCTTAATTATTTAATTGGGCCTAATGGGCCAAAATTAATTTAAAGGCTTATGGGGTAACTCCCGGATTGGATTTTGGTTGTTCGGTTTGACCCGAGTTGACCAAAAGTCCACGCCTATAGAAATTAATTAAAAGCCCATTGGACTTTAATTAAATAAAACATTAGATGTTAATCGGGCTTTGAGACCCGTTGCGATTAAATTTGGAATTTAAGTCGTAAAGGTTCGTTAATAAAAGTGTAATATTTAATTTAGAATTAAATAATGAATTAGAATTAAATACGTATTAAATTGGATTTAATTATGTAATTTATTTAATTCGTAGAAATCGTACTTTGAGTACGTGTTCGCAAAAACGAGTTTGACTCGAACAAAAATCAAATCTTGTTTGAACATTGGATGATCACTAATTATCAAGATTAATTAATTTGATTGATTGATTGATAACATGCTTGTATGAATACATGGTTATGATGTTTGAATAAAGTATATCGGATGGATATTAGTCGGGTTGGGCGATTTATAAATTGTAATATAAATTGATTTATTAAATTGGACCTGCGTGTCCAGCCTTATCTCCTATTTCTTTGTATTCTATTCTCACCTATTCCACTCCATGTAAAAGAGGTTTCTTTAGAAGTATAGTGTAACGGGTAGAAGTAGAAGTATACAAGTGCTAGCGGAGAGAGAGAAAGTGAGAGATTTGATCTAGGATCAATGTAAAATATCCATCCGCATATCATTATTATTTTATTCCATACTCGCTTTATTATGTGTTAGAATGCATGCTTAAGGGTGTATGATGATGAGACCTTAACAAAGATAATTAAATTGGTAGCCAATTTGCACGCGAAAAACCCTCGTTAAATATCAAGCGTCATTTCCTTCCATTGAGTGATCTTGCTCAAGAGATCGGAGATTGTCAGGGGTTGTTTTTGACCAAAGTCAAGCCCTTGTAAGTCAAAGATGTGCTTTAATCACGAGGCTTTGTTATATATCGGTGTCGTGTCAAGTTGTGGTTTGTTTTTGACCAAAGTCAAGACCACTTCTTGTCCATAGACATTTGATTACGAAGCTTCCCTGTCAATGGGTCCACGCTTGACTGGGATCACTAGGTTTGTTTTTGGCCAAAGCCAAGACCTAGTTGATTCAGAGGAAACGGGTAGGGTATATATTCGATATATAGGCATATATTAGATATATGTTTCGGACTTGGATGTCCACCTACTGGATCTAGGAGTTGGATGGGATCCAATTGATCTTCGACATCTACTTTGTTAATTATCATACAATTTTTTATTGACCAAAGTCAGGATTGTATGATACTTTAACGGGATCCTAGCCCACTAGGAAACCACGGTTTCCCGAGTACTCGACAGAGGGTTAGAGGCTCGACGAAAAATAGTGGGAGGCAAGTATTGAATTTGCAACATTCGTTCAATTACTCGCCATACACGCTCATTTTATTTTATTCGTCATATTAATCAAAAGTATTAGTTGGACTAATATTTTATGTTGTTTTAATAAACAGTTGGACTGTATTATAGTTGATTATATATAATTGGATTATATTAATCAATATATTTGAATTAATTAATTTCAGTTTACAGTTGATTTTATAATTGGATTATAGTAATCAATGTAATTGAGGTTAATTAATTTGGATTATATTTGATTATATAGTTGGACTATTATAATCATTATAATAAATAGTACCACTAATCGTTGATTAAATAGTTGGACTATTGTAATCAAGATAAAATTGAAAAGAAGGATATTTAAAATATAATCTTGGATTAAAATATTTTAAATGATTTAATTTTCAAATTGGGAATAAATAATAGGTTACTTTATTTGATAAAATAACTTATTATACGTTACGCCCAAAATTAAGCAAATAGTAGAGCATAAAATCTTTGGAAGATTTATGTGATGATGACTTTAATGCTTAATTAATATACTTATAATAAATCTATCTTTAGATTTAAAAGTATTAAAATTGCAATTAATAATTCTTGGAGAATTAATTGACTATTCTAGTGGAGAAAAGTCAAAGTTTGCAATTGGGCATGTAGCACAAGGTGCATATCGTTTCGATATTCCGAAACCAAGGCTTGGCCTAAGGTTCCTAAAATATTGAAAAGGATAATTGACATATCCCGAAGTGACTACCATTTGGATATGGAAGACACGAAGGAGTTAAAGAAATGGCGAGCCCTAACTTTAAAAATATTTGTCAAAGTTATGTTCACTACTAGTATTGAAATTAGATTTTAAATACTTAGTTGGTGTACATAAAATATTGTATTGATGTTCAGAATCCTATGAGTGGATACTGACTTTAAACCGAGATTTCTCTGCAAATCGGAAACTGGACGAAGGTCGCTGTTTCGACCGTGGATACCTAAGTTTAGGAACTACCCTTTGGGTATGTACTTAAATTAGGAACTGTTATAATGTAACTAGTTTGACTAGAGACATTATCTCTATATCAGTGTTTAATCCATTGCGGATAAAACCTTTATATTCTAGAACACTAAGTGTTTTATTATATAAAGATGATACCGAGATAACACATTAGATGTGAATAACAGAATTTATATTTTGAATATAAATAAAATCTCAAACATATAAAATGACAAATAAATAAGCTCATATTGATTTGATCAATAGAGACTTATTTGTGGCATTGTTGTCTGGGACACAATTAAACAAGACTCGTATATCCACACTTTTGAAGAGTGGGTACCAGGACTGATTTGACTATTCAAATAAGGTCTACGAATCTAGTTTACTAGGTAAAGTACCTAAAATACTATTTACTAGGTAATAGTGTAAAGGTCACCGATCTGTAAACCCTATTCATGGTGAAGTAAGTGGGCCCATATCTAGCTTGGCTAGATGTGTACATGAATATTTCGTGACCTTAACGGATGTGGCATCACGTTATGGTTATGTGTTTCTTTTGAAGAACACAAATACGAAACTTTGAGTTTCGACACGAAGTATACAAACAGATCGGCTGTAGTATTATGCCGCTACGGTAAGACCGTATTGGTAAATACTTAAGCAGTAAGTTTCATACGTACATGAAAGAGTACGGTATTCTTTCATATGAGGACTCCTCCCGAGACACGTCAATTGACGGTGTGTCAGAACTAAAAACCAAGTTTTGTTGGACATGATTAGGTTTTTCGCGAGTCGCTCTGAGCTACTGTTTCCTTCAACAGGATATGTATTAACAGTGCAAAACTTATTTAGAATAAGGTTCCATGTAAATCTGTTTGACAGATATCATATAGGATATGAACAGGAAAGAAACGAGGTTTCTCATTCCTGATAATTTGGGTATGCCAGGCATAAAGTTTGGATGATACCAAACTAAGAACCCAAATTGGATTAGTGCCAATATAGGTTATCCTAAGGGAAACCATAAGTATAGTACTTATAAATCCCACATGAGAACAATGTGATTGTTGCTCACCATGCGGTTTTCCTGAGAGGAATACCGATATGCAGTGGTCAGTGGGAGGATAGTGATACTCGATGAAAATCGGAGTAATACTATTCAAAGCACGAAGTCCTTAATGGAACACAAACAATTCATCTATGATGAATCTGTACCATTAATCTTCAAATACACAAGAAATCGGGTAGATCGGATAGAGTCAGAAAACAACCTAGGGTATGGGTTTCTGATCTAACCTCATTAAGATGTCAATCTTATGAAGGTATATCCACCGACTACGTTTTGAGGAAGTGATACGAGGTATCGACTCCCTGTTATGGCAAAGTGCCATGAGTCCGAAATGGATTCCATGTATAACGACTATTATGGATACTAGTTGTTGTACCACAAGCATTGTGCCTATTGTACTTTATACGTCTTCAAGGAAGACATACATGGATGGCAACACACCAACGTACAAAGCTAGGCTTTTGACGGAAAGGTATCGTTATCAACATTGTGTTAATAACGGTTCAACCTTTTACCTGTTGCCATGGTAAATCCATTTTGAAGATGCTTGTTGATAACTGTATATGTCATTTATGAAATGTGTCAGTTACAAATCAAAATCGCTTTCCTGAAAAGGAAACCTTTTGGAGAATGTTTATAACATTCTGACGATTTTGTATAACCGACAAACAAGGTTTGCGGATTATTCAATCCATGTTTGGATTGAAGCAAGCATAGGGTTCTTGGAACTGACGTTTTGAAATAATCATAATGGTTTATGATTTAACTCAAAACGAAATAATTCTTGTGTATATAAGGAGGTTAGTGGGAGAGGGCACTGACAATGAAATTCCCATAAAACAATTTGTGAAAGCTTGGCTTTCATGGATATTCTTTCAATAGAAATTCTCCGTAGAATTCTGGGGAGTAACAACCTTTATTCAAGGAATAAAGATCTACTGGGATAGATTTGGAGTTGTTAACACTCTCTGGGAAATTGTACATTTAAAATGTACTTGTATTGGTGTCTCATACGCTTCGAGCATATGGAGTCACAATCAGGTCAATCCAAGTGATAGTCACTGGATTGAATTTAGGACATCTGTTAGTATCCTAGAGAACTAAAGATGTTGTCTTAAACTATGGAGAAGGAGAACTTGAAGTGACTGGGATCACTACTGCAAGTTTCCGAACAATTAAATACTACGGTACTATAAAGTTTGAATAACGGGACAGTGAGCTGGAAATATTCCGAGCAAGATAACTGCTGCCGAATAAACAACAAATGCGGATTATTGCTGCAGCTGAGGCAGCAATAGAAGCCATTTGGATCGATAATAAATCTAATTAGATTAGATATAGTTCTGTTAGCAGCTGAGCTAGGCGTCAGCACAGGCTAAAGAATTAAAGGTCTCATCGACGATCCAGATATATACTTCTATATCATCTGATTCGTTCGGATCATACATCGTGGCGATGTGATGATCGTGTAAATCGCGTCAAACGATAATCAGACAAATTCGCTGACGAAAACCTTTCCTCAGCAATTTGAGCGAACCGTACATAGTTCAGGTGTGGGACACTTGAGTGACTGGCTATGTGCCAAGTGGGAGATTGTTGGACAAAATGACCCATAGCGTCACTATTTGCACTGATCATTGTGTTGTTGTAGCAAATTAACTATGTGACAAGGAAATTGCACTCTCATCATTTGTGATTAGATCACCATAGATATATAAATGAAGAGAGGTCCCTATGATTAGTACCTGGACTGAGAATGATATAGACAGTATCAGTCCCCGAAGGTTTAATCATTAAATATCCCTAGCCGTAGTATTATCGAGACTGGACATCGATAATGCGGAATAGGCTAGTATTGCACTTGTGCGCGTTTGTGAGGGCACAACGGCATAGTTCTCATATATATAAGTATTGGATACTTATGCAAGTGCGATAGGAGGTCGTGTTTCACCGACGGTACGGGAAACAGCTTCGCTCTGGATAGACCCCTCGGAATCCCATTGGTATTATGACTATGTGTCTATGGGAGGCCGAAATCAAGGTAGGTGTGTATGGTCTTAACCTGAGACTTACATCGCTAATACTTACGATAATCGATAGACTTTGGTCTTGGTGGTAGGGGACTTTAAACGGGTTCTGAGTACACCACTTCTGGGTTTATCAGAGAGTCGTAGAGTATTGGGTGTGATGTCAAGACGGAAGTATCACTTCAGTCATATTGGAGATGATGTCACGCAGGATACGGTATTAGTGCTCTTAAGTGCTGCGCGGCCATCGGGATATTATGACAAGGTCATGTATATCCGATTATAGAGACTAGTTACCAGACATCCGACATGTGCTTCGTACGGGGCAGACACTTATCCAGCCCCAGGCCTAGCACGTGATTATCCGATACTGGGCCAATATACACAATACTACGGTATACTACGCTTGATACAGATCTATATATTCCTGTAAGAATATTTCTGGAGAATTGGGTAGGCATGGCGCTTTGCTAGAAGCCAACCTTGTCTTGTAAATCGATATAAACGTAGTACGAGGTACTTACGTGTTCGGACAGTCCGACGATCGTATTTACTGCCAACATATCCGGAGATCTCATGGGTCGCTTCCTGAAGATTCACCGATGACGTATGACTCGCACTTTGATTAATCTGGGATTAATTAGAAGAGAGAGATAGAATTAATCTGGGATTAATTCGTTGAGAGAGAATTAATCTGGGATTAATTACGAAGATATTTTATCTCGGATAAAATATCGTTAAAGAGAGAGAACGATTAATTTGGAATTAATCGATAAAATAATATATTCGATATATTATTAGAAATTAGATTTCGACGCGGAATTAAAATTAGATTTTAATTCGGGCGAACGAATTAATTTAGAATTAATTCGTTAGCGACGTGAATAGTGAATTCGCTAGGCGTAATCACTTAATTACGACGCGACGGAAAATTCGTTAATTTGGAATTAGCGAACCCGAGCCCGAGAGTGATTGCGAGCGCATTCGCATTTCGAATTCGAGCGCGGCACGCAAGTCACATCAAGCGTCAAATCGCTAGTCGCGTCAATCGTCAAATCAATTGTCACTTTGAGTGATGTGACTTGACAATATGTCACTTTATTAAAGTGAATAGATGTGATGTGAAAAGTGATGTGATATGACTTAAAGTTAAAAGTAAAAGTGATGGAATATGAAAAGGTTTGGAATATATATATATGTTTTATTTATTTTTGGAAAATAAATGAATAAATATATATTACTTTTCTTTTCCTTTTACACACACAATTCGGTCCTCTCTCTCCTCTTTCACGACAACTCTTCTTCTCCCTCTCTTTTCTCTTCTTCTCCCTCACGGTTTTGGAAACCGATTCTTGTTCTTCAAAAATCTGGGTTTGACCGAATGAAGAAGAGAAATCAAATAGAAGACTTAGTGCTAGCACACCTTGAGTGATACATAGGTGATAGGGAAGTGATTCTTTGAGCTTGGAAAGCTTGAAGCTTGGAGCTTCAATGGAGTCCATGCATGGCCGATTCTTGGAGGAGGAAGCAGCCCCCACGCCGAGCAGTCTACCTTCTTCGCAGCTCACTGCCGAGCAGTAACATGCAGTGCGTTTTGGTTGTCTTCTTCATTTCATCAAAACCGAAATTCAATGTGAGTATATTCCGCACCTCCTTTGATGTGTTCATATGCGGTTTTTGTGCATGATTTGTTGATCTTGGGACTTTGAATTGAACTCTTACAGGTGTATTTTGTCTTAACCTGAGACTTGCGTCGCTAGTACTTGCGACAATCAATACGCTTTAGTTTTGGTCGTCCAGGACTTTAACAGGTTATATGTACGCCTCTTATGGGTTTATTGAGAATCGTAGTGTATTGGGTGTGATGTCAAGACGAAAGTATCACTTCAGTCATATGGAGATGATGGTCACATAGGGATACATAACTGGTTCTCTAAGGGTTGCAACCATCGGGATAATATGACTCGGTCATGATTATCCGATAATAAAGAGACTAGTTGTTAGTGATCCGATATATGCTTCGTACAGGGCAGACATTGTACCAGTCCCAGGCCTTGCATGTGACATCCGATACTGGATCGCAATACGCAATACTACGTATACTATGCCTGTTAAAGATCATATATTCCATTAAGAATATTTCTGGAGAATTGGGTAGGCATGACGCTTTGCTAGAAACCAACCTTGTCTCGTAAATCGGTAAAAACGTAGTACTTGGTACGTACATGTTCGGATAGTCCGACGATCGGATTTTCTACCAACATATCCAGGGATCTTGGGTCGCTTCTTGAAGATTCACCGATGACGTATGATTCGAGCTAAATTAATCTGGGATTAATTACGGAGAGATTTTATCTGGGATAAAATAATATTTGATGAGAGAGAAAGATTATTTTGGAATTAATCATTAAATTAATATATTTGATATATTAATCGAAATTAGATTTCGACGCGGAATTAAAATAGATTTTAATTCGGGCAAACGAGTTAATTTAGAATTAATTCGTTAACGACGAGAATAGTAATTTTTCTAAACATAATTATTTAATTAAATTCGATTTAATTACGTTGCGACGGAAGTTCGTTAATTCGGAATTAGCGAACCTGGGCCCGGGAGTGTTTGCGGGCTCACTCGCATTTGGAATCGAGTGGGGCCCACATGTCACATCAACCATCACATCACATGTCAACCTTATTCACTTTATTGTGATGGGTTTAGGTGAGTTTGTGAAAGTGTGTCCAACACTCCAAATCTTTGAAAGCTTGAAAGACTTTTACCAAATACACTTTTTGGTATTAGATATAAATTGATTTTGGAAAATCAACACATGGTTCACTCTTACTCTCTCATTGCTAAAACCAGTGAAAAAAATTCACTCTCCCAATTTCTTCTTCAAGACCGAAAATAGCAAGAAGAAAGTGAGGGATTTTTTGTTGTAAAAATTCTCAAAGGGCTAGAACTCTTCAAGGGATCATACAAGGTGTTAGGGAAACCAACACAAGAGCTTGGAATCTTGAAAAAGCTTGGAGCTTGATCATCTTCTTCCTTGGACTGCCTTGGCCGAATCTTAAAGCTTTTTGGTGGAGAAATTTTGTTGATCAACGCATCCATTATCCACTCAATGTAAGTGTATTTCCGCCACTCTTCTTTGTTATTCATTCATGATTTTATGCTTATTTGATCTTGGGACTAAATCTAGAAACCCAACATTTGTGTTGTGCTCCAAGCTCCCCATTGATGTATGTAAAGCTTCCAAGCATCTCCTTGAATTCCAAACTCATGGATATGTTTCCCTATTACCTTTGTAAGACTCCTTGGATGTGCTAGCACCTTTGATTTTGAAGCAAAATCAAGAAGCAAATGAGCCATAGGCTCACTGCAATTTGAGAGAAAATGAGACCAAGTTTCGGCCATGATGAAGAAGGAAAGATAGAGATGTTTTTGTTTTGGTAATTTTAGGTTTCTAAAACAATTACTACACATTTCAAAAGTCAAACTCAATTTTGGTATATGCTTTTCCAAAAAGCAAAAGTAAAGTGTTGGAGGGAAAAATGCATTTAAAGCCTCCAACCACTTCCATCACCAAATCGACACATGATGGACAAATGATGTGACTTGAGTTGTGACTTGTGATGTGACTTGTGGGCCCCATTTAAATTCAAAATCCGAATGGGCCCGCAAACACATTCCGGGCTCGGGTTCGTTAATTCCAAATTAACGAATTTTCCGTTGCGACGTAATTAAATCAAATTTAATTAAATAATTATGCCTAGCAAAATTACTATTCACGTCGCTCGCGAATTAATTCTAAACTAATTCGTTTACTTGAATTAAAATCTAATTTTAATTCCGTTATGAAATCTAATTTCATTTAATATATCGAATATATTAATTTATCGATTAATTCCGAATTAATCGTTCTCTCTCTTTAAATTGAATTTTATCCAAGATAAAATCTCTCCGTAATTAATCATAGATTAATTTTCTCTCTTTTCTAATTAATCCCAGATTAATTATGTTCGAGTCATACGTCATCGGTGAATCTTCAGGAAGCGACCCATGAGATCCCTGGATATGTTGGCAGTAAATTTGGTCGTCGGACTATCCGAACACGTGCGTACCCGATACCACGTTCTTACCGATTTACAAGACATGGTTGGATTCTAGCAAAACATCGTGCCTACCCAATTCTCCAGAAATATTCTTTTAAGAAATATGTAATTTATGTCAGACGTAGTATACGTAGTATTGCGTATTACGATCCAGTATCGGATGTCACATGCTAGGCCTGGGGCTGGAATTGTGTCTGCCCCGTACGAATCATATATCAGATCTCTGTAACTAGTCTCTATAATCGGATAAGCATGACCCAGTCATATTATCCCGATGATTGCAGTGCATAAGAGTATTAGTTCTGTATCCTACGTGACCATCATCTCCATATGACTGAAGTGATACTTCCATCTTGACATCACACCTAATACACTACGATTCTCAATATACCAGAAGAGGCGTACACAGAACCTGTTAAAGCCCCAGACGACCAAAACCAAAGTATATTGATTGTCGCAAGTATTAGCGATGTAAGTCTCAAGTTAAGACCAAATACACCTACATTGATTCGGACTTCCATAGACACATAGTTATACTACCAATGGAATTCCGAGGGGTCTATCCAGAGCGAAGCTGTTTCCGTACCATCGGTAAACAGAACCTCCAATTACACTTGCATGAGTATCCAATACCCAAATATATGAGAACTATGCCGTTATGCTCCAATAACACGCACACGTGCAATACTAGTCTATTCCGCATTATCGATGTCCAATCTCGATAATACTACGACTAAGGATACTTTAATGATTAAACCTTATTGGATTAATATTGTCTCATATCTTATTAATCCGGAACTAATCATATGGACTTTTATCATTTATATATCCCAGTAATCCAATTACTAATGATAAAAGAGCAATTTTCTTTGTCACATAGTTAATTTGCACAACAACACCATGTTCTGTACAAATAGTAATGATATGGTCATAATTGTCCAACAAGCACATGACTCGGGTCCTCGATGTATTTCCTTAACATTGATATATATAACACATTGTGAACTCCTGCCAAAGACAGTGGCAAAGCCAAACAATATGCTTTTTCACCCACCTTGTCAAGTATTTCAAAAGGGCATATGTATCGTAGGCTAAATTTTCCTCTTTTCCCGAATCTCATTACCCTTTTCATAGATGCCACTTTACAAGTCAGTGCGGGTTTGTCGTTCCTCATAAATAAAAGATAGAGTCACATGATCATCATGGATCGACACAACTATCGATAATTAAGTACGTATAAATAATAAAAATTATAGATAATAAATAAAATTCCTTGGTTGCTATGAGTGATTGATGGTTGACATGAAATATGTAGAAATTATACTTGTGTACTTTTATCCTCGTCATAGAATTGTAAGCGAGGAAGAATGTGAATTGACTTAAAGTACATGAATAATAATAGTAAATTGAGAATGTTTGTCAGCATAATTAACCCTAGGTTTTAATTAATTCATGTAATGATGGCTCATTTAAGGAGAACACCCATAGCGCTGCGGGGTCAAGGCCTCTAGCCATGTCTAAAGTTGTTCTATGAGTATAAAAGGAACCCTGAACATACACCGGAGGAGCATATAACGTAATTGGACACCATTTTGAAGGCTTCAGAGCCATATTATATAATATGATCGAGCCTAAAAAAGGATTTGATCATTAGCAAGATGACTGAAAGAGAAGCTATAATCACAAAGATCATATGAGAGAGTATAAATAAGGACACTCAAAAGGATACCTCGTCGTATGATGTTTTCCTAACAAGATATATGAGATATTATCTGCAAAAGTCAAATGTGAATACAAATGTTAAACGTACAATTAATTTTAGGAAGAAAGATCGCGAAGGATACCACTGGCTTCTTAAAGTGGCTTCCCTGCCTAGAGTTATTGTTAATATCAATAATAAAAAATATTGCATCACATTTTCGTAGTTTAGGGTGTTTAAGCATTTCGTTCATTTTATCTAACTACTAGTACGCAGATAGTTATGACTGATATTTTATTAAATAAAAAAATATTGCTTATTTTGGTTTACTAAATGAATGAGCTTTTATCTTTTTGAATATTAACCTGTGATGACGGTGATCTTACATACAATTAATAAATGTTTTTATAACATATATACATATATATACATGAATATGAGCTTATGTAATATTGTGTACGTTTGGGATGCACGAACAGTAAAATGAACCAACATAGAAGAATTATGAGGGTTGGCACTGAACGACAGGTTATACTGGAACAAGATGCGACAACTAATAGGCCAGAACAGAGAGCCACACCTACCAATCCAGGAGCCAGGTTTCAGGATGTAATGACTCGGATTTTGGAACTAATGCAACAGCAGTAGGAACATCATGTTGAACAAATGCGTAGATTGAAAAAAATATTGCAGTGCATCACATAAGAGTGACATCATTGAGAGGTTCTTGAAGATGAACCCAAAGGAGTTTTCGGGAGATACCGATCCACTAATGGCTTAGGTGTGGATCCGATCGCTAGAGTTCATATTCAAGCACCTAAGGCTCACGAATGCTAAAAGGATATAGTGCGCAACCATTATGCTGACAACACATGCACATGATTGGTAGGACGAAGCAAAAATCTATGTAAATCTCGAAAACCTCACTTGAGGAAGATTTAATGAGATGTTTGATGGAAAAAATTTTCGCAAGGATGCAAAGGCGAGGAAGGTCAAAGAATTTCTATAGATCAATTAAGGAAGTATGACAGTGGTGGAACTGGTGAGGAAATTTGAAGAAAGATGTGAGTATGTTCCTTTTTTCATAGAGAATGCGGATTAAAAAAAGACCATTTCTCGAGGGCGCTGAATCCTAGAATAAAAATTACAGATCAAAATAAGAAAAAATTATTGAGGGTATTGAATCCCAGAATAAAGAGTTTGGTAAGAATGTTTGCGGCTGAGATATATGAAGAGTTGGTGGACATGGTAATGATTGTCGAAGAGGATCAAAAGAACATCGTGAGTGACATTCAGCGATCTAGACAGGTTTTGAAATGAGCAGTATCCGAAAAGGCATCCAGGACATGGAACCCCATGGAATGGGGAACCAAGAAACTAATGATGGCCGTTGGAAATACCGAGACTACAAAAACTAGTAGTGCGATGCCAAAAACTGAAGGAATGTCACTGTGCTCTAAGTGCAACAAAGCCTATGCTGGAGAATGCTTGGTAGGTTCCAATACATGTTATTGGGGCAAGGAAAAGGACATGTTGTTCGAGATTTCCCGAAGCGACCTACAAATTAGAAGAAAGTCTCAACCAGAGTTTTTGCAATGACATATGATCAGGCAGAGCAAGAGGATTTTGCGACAATATGTGGTAACACATATTTCCATGGATATATTTCATTTACTTTAATTGATTCTAGTGCCACACATTCATTCATAACACGATTAATGTTAAAGAAGTTGGGAGTGGTACTCGAAGACGTAACCATAAGATATTCCGTTTATTTGCATTCTGGTGACATAATGGATTCTAGCTAGGTGGTCAATAATTGCCCTATTAAAATTAGGAATAAAATTTTATGAGCCGAGTTGATAGTGTTAAGTCTAAAGGAGTTTGAGGTGAAAGTACCACGCAACCATAAATACTCGGGCCAGAAAGGTAATCTTAAAATTGATTAGAGAAGAGCAACAATAATTTAAGGTAGACATGAGGAGAGTTAGCCTGCCAATTATATTGGCAATAAAGGGTGGAAAGTTTCTGAATGGTGGATGTGTTAGACATTTAGCTAGTATAGTAATGATACAAGATGAGTCGAAAGCGAGGGTGGAAGATATTATGGTGGAGAAGGAATTTCAAGATGTATTCCCGGAGAATCTAAGGAATTGACCACCAGATAGAGAGATCAAATTTGAAATTGAGTTGGAACAAATAATGATGCCATTATAAAAAACACCTTATAGAATGGTGTCAACTGAGCTAAAGGAGTTGAAGACACAATTGGAGGAGTTTCTGAACAAGAGCTTTATTCGCCTAACTCATCAACTTAAGGAGCCCAGTGTTATTTGTAAAGAAGAAAGATAGATTGTTCGAACAATTACAGAATGCTACCGTATTCTCTAAGATTTATTTACAGTTGCAACACCACCAGTTAAAAATAAAGGTGGATGACGTGAGGAAGACAACATTCAGGACAAGGTATGGCCACTACGAATTTCTAGTGATGGCGTTTGGACTGAAAAACACCCCGACTATATTCATGGATCTGATGAACCGAGTGTTCAAACACTACATTGATCGATTTATCATCGTTTTTATCACGATATTTTGATCTATTCGAGCAATCAAATGGAGCATGAGGACCACATATGTGCTACGCTATGAATATTGAGAGAGAATAAACTCTACTCAAAACTTAAGAAGTTCGACTTTTAGTTGACTCAGCTGGTTTTCTTAGGACACATGGTGTCCAATAAAGGGAAATTAGTTGACAACAACAAGATATAGGAGGTTGTAAATTGGCCGACATAAAAAAATGTTACACAAATCCAAAATTTTCTGGGACTAGCAGACTATTATAGACGATTCATATGAGATTTCTACAAAATCGCTACCCTCTTGACCGCTTTAACTAAAAAGAATGCAAAGATTCCTATGGAATGACAAGTGTGAAGAAAGCTTCCAAAAGCTTAAGAAGCAGTTGATAACTACCCGAATACTAACAGTATCAGATGGACAAATCAGATTCGTAGTGTATAGTGATGCCTCCAAAAGAGGATTAGGATATGTACTAATGCAGAATGGCAAGGTAATCACCTATGCATCTAGGAAACTAAAGGAGTGTGAAAAGAACTACTTAACCCATGACCTGGAACTAGCAGCAGTGGTATTTGCACTAAAGATATGTAGGCATTAATTATACGTGGAGAAATGTGAGATTTATACAGATCACCAGAGCCTTAAATATTTCTTCACTCAAAATGAGCTGAATATGAGACAACAATGATGGTTAGAATTGGTGAAAGATTATGATTGTGCAATCAATTATCATCCAGGCAAAGCAAATATAGTGGCAGATGCATTGAGCAGAAAGAAATCATTGGCACCGCTTATGGTACAACCAGAAATATTGAAGGATATATAAAAGTTGAGGTAAGAGATAATTGCCAAGGGACATGGATACATGTTATTAGCTATCAGTGCTCAACCGGTATTTTTTGAAAGTATAAATGAGAAACAAGTAGTCAAGTTTCCAGATTCTCAGTAATACTTGAATAGTATCCATGTTAGGTACAACCTTCAGGTCACATTCAGTTCCAGCCAGAATAAGTCTCAGATTCTCATGACATGCCTTTAATAATTAAGTTTATTGCTTAGGTTCTTGTATTTGAGCTTTCCAATTCTCTCATGTTCTTTTTTTCAACTTATTCATATCTTTTAATGTAACTTATTTTATTGGCACTCCAGTTTTCACTCACTAGGTCTTTCAAAAGATATGGCCCACCCTACTTCCAAATTGTTTTGCAGGTTTTAGGATCATGCTCGCAGTGTACAAGCTTTGGAGTAGACGGGACCCAACGACAGTCATTATACACCATGGTCATCAGAGTCCGGCCTAGTTTTTAGTTCTTATCAAGTCAAGCCATAAGGCCTTGTATATATATATATATGTGTGTGTTTTATGTTTGATAAATATTAAGTTGTGTACGTATAAGTTAAGCACACGGGTTTACATTCATGTTATATATATATATATATATATATATATAAGTTGTATTCATGTGTAGTATTATAGTTATGTTTAGTAAGTTTACAATTATCATGATCATGATGTATTATGTCCATGCATGAAGTTAGTCAATCAGTGTGTTCAATAGGTGCATGTCTTGGGTTCAGGTGATGGCTAGGCCGTTTCCTACCGATTATTTTACCGGATATACCAAGTTGTGATAAAAAGTCACTTAATGTCACACCCGATAAATCCATGCATATGATCGGCAATAGACGGCTTAACAATCACCCTAAACCCGTACATGTACAGTTGTCTCACCGATGTAGTGAATACATGCATGGATGTTATGCAATCATGATCATGATAACTATATGCTTACTATATAACTTATATATATACATCATGAAAATAAACTAAAATGCATATCTTATACATATATAAACTTAACAATTACCAACACATAAACACATACAAGGCCTTATGGCCTAACCGACTGTTTCTAAACTATTGGGCCCTACCTGACAACTACGGTGTGTAATGACTGTCGCTGGGCCTCCTCTCCTCCAAATCTTGCCTCAACATGCATAAACCTATAATAAAAAAAACACTGAAATTAGGGGTGGGCCGGGTCTCTTGAAAGACCTGGTGAGTGAATATTAGAGGGCCAATAAAGTAAGCTGCAATAAAAGGAATGAATAGGCTTGAAACAATAAACATTAAACACTAGAAAAACTGAATTACAATAACCTAATCAATAAACCGAATTACTAAGGACGTGACATAAGAATCTGAAACTTATTCTGGCTGTAAACTGAACATGAGACATCATCCATTATCACCAAATCACAAAAGGAACTCCCTCCAAACACATTCATAATTCGTTCATGGCAATCATTTAGCAATCTTGGAAGTTTGAACTTTAAATCTAACTAAACTTTTATTTTATCATCATTGTAAGTAAAAACCATCATCAATCATCAATAATAACACAAAAATAATTCCCCAATATGCTAAAGCATATTCGATTAAGCCCCTCTATTTGGGAAAAATTGGGCATCTTCAAAATAAGGCTTAATACATGTCAAGACAATCATGAAATGTATGAGTATGCATGCTAGCAAGCCAATCTAAGCATAAAATGCATGAATAAGTTTCTAGGGTTCATGGATGCAAATTGTGGAAATTCAAATACATGCTCAAATTTGAAATATAAAGAGGGAGAAAGAGAAAGAGGAGCTTACAAAGCATAGAAATGGTATTGAAACCACTAACTTCTTCCAAAATCGTCTGAGAAAAGGGAGAAAAGAAATGGAACAAAATTCGTTTCCCAAATGAGAGCAAAGAAACAGTTTTAAGGTCATGAAATAGATGCCTTAATAGTCCCTTTATATAGAAAATGGGGCTAATTCTTATACTTAAAGGAGTGGCTTATATTTTGCCACATATACAAATTTTAATTAAAAAACGCAGGTTACTATTCACTTGAGAAAGAACTACGTTTTCAACTTGTTTCTAATCCGAATCTGGACAAATGCTCGACATGAAAGTTGTAGGTATCGGCTTAATATTTTTAACAGCATAAAGATCACAAAAATCAGACATTATATGAAAATTTTATAGCTAAATTATCGAAATTTACTTGTAACTCTGTTAATAACCAAAGAAAATATTGAAACTGAAACTTTGTCTCGGACCTCCGGGCGGGATGTCTTTGGTATGAAACCTATTTATATATGACTATATGAATAATAACATATCATTCATGATGAATTATTATACTGGACACGCTATGATTGATCGGGGTATTACATTCTCCCCTTAAAATGGGATTCGTCCCCAAATCATAATATTTGTGCTAAACATGTAGCTGATCTAACATGCTGTAATTGTTACATTCAATGCTACCATGACTGTCATGCTAGTGATATCCATTATCACATAATATTTATAAAATACTATATAACATAGTAAGTGGACTCACATTAAGTCGACGAAGCCGCAACAATTATTACACCTAAACCCTTACTCTGATACCAACTTGTCACACCCCGGTAAATCCACACATTTGATCGGGAGGAGACAACTTAACCATCACTCTGAACCCTATCATACACACTTGAGTTACTGACTGACTGACTACATGCATGGCTGTTATACAGTGGTGATCATGATAACTATAATTTTACTATATATCATGAAAATAAACTAAAATGCATATATTATACATACATAAACTTAATAATTACCAACACATGAATATATAAATACATACAAGACCTTATGGCCTAATTGACTGTTCTTAAAATACTAGGTCAGACTCTGACATCTACGGTGTGTAATGAATGCCGCTGGGCCTCGTCTCCTCCAAATCTTGCTTGAACATTCATAAACCTGAGGCCTGCAAAACACTGAAAGTGGGGTGGGTCAGATCTCTTGAAAGACCCGGTTATGGAATATTGGAGGGCCAATAAAATAAGTTGTAGTAAAAGAAATGAATAAGCTTGAAACAAGGAACATTAATGACTGGAAAACTGAATTACAATAACCTAATTAATAAACTGTATTACTAAGGACACAATATCAGAATCTGAAACTTATTCTGGCTGGAAACTGAATGTGACCTGAGGGCTGTACCTAACATGGATACTAGGGAGGGCAAGACTGAAAATCAGGAAACTTGACTACCTGACTGAACTAGGGAACACGTGAACATGGCTGAAGCTAACCTGACATTTTGGATTCTCCCATTAGCTATATGAATTGAAAACTAACTTAGAAGCTGACTGGCTAACGTTACCTAAGAATGACATAACCCGATATATTGATCTGTTCTGAATCTACATGACCTGACCTAAGACTACATGAACTGCACATAATCTGAACCTAAAAGCCAAACTGGACATGTATAATCTGACTTGAACATCTAAACTGAATATGCATTAGCTAATCTGAATATCTAATATGAACATGCATGATATTGACCTGAATTCTAAACTGAAATGCATGAATTGACCTGAATATCTAAACCGAAATGCATGATATGACATGAATATCTAATTTGAGATGTATGAGCCATACTTGACTTTCTAAACTGTAAATGCATGAGATGAGTTTGAATGCAAACTGACATGCATGCGCTAAGCCTAAATACTAAGCTGAACCTATATGACCTCTCTGAAAACTACATGAACTGATCCTAAAATCTTGAGCTATACATGAATGATTTGAATTTGCACCCTAAACTGAACATACATGAGCTGAACTAGAATATAGAACTGAGCATGCATGCACTAACCTGAATACCTACAATGAAAATGTATGAGCTGTTCCGAATATCTAAACTAGATATGTATAAACTGAACATATCTGAAACTATTGTGTACACTAAATGAATAACCTGAACACGATGTGACCAACATGAGAACATTAATTGATCCCTAATGCATGCTAATATCAAACCATATATACTCGTAGCGAAAGCCAACCCAAACCTGTGGTGGCTTGTTTCTATCATAACCTGTGCATGGATCATGGAATCTGGGAATGGCTATATGGGCTACAACACGTGAACCTGAAGCTGACATGACTATCTGACCTGATTTCTGACATGACCTAAACATGACTGAACTCGATCTGAGCTATATGCACTGAATTTTTTTTTTTTAAACTTAACCTACTACCTGAACTAACACTATGTGATCTAACCTTACATGACCTGATATTGCTATTACATGGGTGGCAACCTAAATATCTAAAGATATGACAGGCATAACTGAAACTATGATATGACATAACCTGAATGCATAAATCATAAAATGTAGGTAAACATGAGAGTTTGAAAATTTACTAAAAATCAGTGTCATGTACATGTTCTGAAAACTAAACCATATGCTGAAAACATAGGATTTATACGTAAAATCATAAACATGATCTGTAGTTCGTGAACATAGCTGTAAAACTATATTTCATGAAGTCATTCATAAAAGCTAAAAATAAACACCATCACAGTGGCCTCAGGGAAACTAAAACACTACTTAGGGGGACCTAGCACCCCGTAAACAGAAAGAACTGTGTTGTAACTGAATTGCTAAGCCTATGGGGGTGATCATTGCCCCATAAACTATCTGAGCGAACTCGAGACGCTAAAATTGAGATGATGACACTAAACCGGTGATTAAACAATATATTCATAAACTGTTAAAAATATTTTCTAAAACATATATAGAATTTATAAAATTTTGTAACATGAAACATAAACATATACTGTAACTCATAAATTTGAAAGTGGACATGCATGTTACATGAATAATATAAAATTGTCCTGACTAACATAAGAACATGATATGTAACACGCATGTTAGGTGCTCAGCTTTATTGGCATAAACTAGTAATAGAGCTGAGCACCTAAACTAAGATACGGAATTTAACACATGAAATATAAAATTCATGAACGGATTACGTACAACAACATAAAATAAACTGAAAAATATAAAATAAATATATTAGCTAAGAATCAATATATGTAAGCGTGGAGTGAAGGTTCTAACTGAAGGCCTTAACATAAAATTGGATTTATGGTCAGGAGCTGGATTCAATTTTCTCAAAGTAAAAGCAAATAAAATGTAAAAACCTGAAAAACAAGTGAGAGAGAGTGATAGTATCCACTCACAGACTAATGGCAGCTGCTGGCGTGCTGGAGTGCTACGAAAAAAATATCCTGTAAAGCATCTAATCTCATATGTGCTCAAGTATGGTTAGCATACTTGAACTAATAAAATTCTGAACTAGATTTGTGAATGCATGAACATGCTACTTAATATTATTGTGATGCTAATACCACAAGTAGCCATGCTTATGACGTGATATCCTGTGATCGAACCATACAAACAGCCATTATTAAACTCGGATTAACATGTCAATATTAGACATTAATTCCTTTAAGCGTTTCGGCTAACGCACAAAAATTACCAACTTTACATAACGAACAAATATCATATAACACGTGTCAAGTTATAATGAAATTTTCAAACGAGAAACACATTCCCTTACACAAACATGAATTCACCTACACTAAATGTTCACCACCATTGTAGTTTTTAACTCCAAACAACATAAATGCAAGTTTATTACAACTCATTAGATAATCCCTCCATACTTGACGCATTACAAAATCAAGATTGTTACCGTAATTGCATTTCCAACTTGAAACTCAAACATATATGATGCTACACTCGACCTAAGTAGATACGCATACACACATGCACATTCAAGGCTAAAACCATAACAATCATAAAATATATCATTTTTTTACCAAACAAAGAATTTTGGCCAAAGGCAAAAGTTCCAACTTTTAAAGTTTTAATTTCAATTTAGTAATAACTTAAATGTAAACATTATTCTAAGCATGAGATATCATCCATCATCACTAAATCACAAAAGCAACTCCCCCCAAATACATTCATAATTCGGTAATGGAAACCAATTAGCAATCTTAGAAGTTTGAACTTAAATATAACTAAACTTTTATCATATCATCATTTTAAGTAAAAACCATCAACAATCATCAATACAACACATAAACAATTCCCCAATACACTACAACAGATTCAGCCAGGCCCTTATGTAGGAGCAAAGTAGGATTTTCCAATATACCTATGATGTCGACGACCACGACACTATTAAGCTTGTAGCTTGTAGAGAGTATAATTAGCCCATGAGGACTAATAAGAGAATTAAGGATTTGCCATCTAGTATAAGACACTAAGATTGATTTAAAGTCGTAATACACCTCTCGCAAGGTCGACCTTAAATCCTTCTGAATTTGGAATAGTCTCTTTCTTATGCTAGTATAATATCAAGGTTTGAAGAGAAATGTCACCATGTTTTATAATGCAAATATCATGCAAAATAATTTAAAACACTCAAGAATGCAAACATGAAAATAAAAGGCAGTAAATAAAGATAAATAAACATCAAAGAGTATAGCAATAACAAAATTAGTTAGAGCTGGCCGGACATGGGTATGGCTTGCCGAATATGAATCTTAACTTGTATAGTGATGGTTTCTTAGTCAAGAAGGAAATAATCTCTTTTAAAGAGGAAATGTAATATCTAGAAATTTGGAAACTCTTCTGAAAGGATTTTGTATTGCAGATCGGGTCTCGGAAGGAGACTAAATTGGAGAATAAGAGTTTAAGTGTTGAAATATAGCTCGAAATATTTAAAAAAAAAAAAAAGATTTGATGTAGTGGAAAACGCGTGACATTAAAGAACCGCTTACACGATCTATGTATATTATTTTATACGAAGAAAGTTTGTTGGTTCAGCTATAGAGATAGCAAACGAACTTCGATTGAGTTGATTCTGGAACCTCAGACTCGTTTTTCCGAGACGAACGACTTTCATGTTAGATATTTTTTGAAATTTATATAAGAAGGGATTCAAAAATATATAAGCCCAATGATAGGGGCCTGATTATAATTTTCAGGGGTTAGATTGTAAATTTCAGAATATTTTCTATAAATACCCTTAGTTTTCTGAAATTGCCAAAAGGGCAAAACTTCTCAATCTCTCAAACTTGACCTCCACCCCCAAAATTTGTTCCACCAATTTCTAGTTGCGCCGGCCCCACCCTTGCCATCGCTGGCCGATGCACCACCCCAGAAAGATGCGCCGGAGCTTCCCCATCCTCCAGCTACCGGTGGCGATGTAGAAAACGCCGGCAACGGTGAGAAATGGAGGTGAAGACGAACACACATTGGTTTATCACTCCCGACTCATCATTTCGTTTCATTACCCGAGCCACCCACCAAATCGAAGCTCTCGGATAGTACTACAAGTTGGATGTGACAAATTTTCTATTTCATGCACGGTTGCACGTGAAAAGAGGAAGAAAGATTCGAATGAATAGTGACCCTTTGTGAACAGTAGCTTTGATGGGAATTCCATTGATTCAGTGCGTTCATAGGATCGTTCCGCAAAATTTCAAGTTTATAGTTAAATGTTCGGATATATCCAGTAGCTTCGTTTTGTAGAGTATTGATATAAATTGAGTTGTTTCAGTATTACTATATTGAATATTAGTATTCGGTAGAATCCGAGTGTAAATAGAGCGAGTTTGATCGATCCGATAGAATATGCAAGTTTTAGGTAAAAATGGGGTTTTGCATATAATGATAAATTTTGATTTTAAAGATAGTTATGAGTTATATATGATATTAATAACATGTTTGGATAAATATGGGTAGGTTCTGAGGGTTTGGGACCTTTCCGTAATGTTTAAGGAAACTTTCAAAAGATTTTCTAAAAACGTGTAATCCGAGAATTTATGTGAACTAATGGCTTGGAATTGTATGTAATGGTGTTTTAAGATTATTGAAACTGAAAACATTGAAAACGGACTTGATTTGGTTGTTCCAGAATGATCTGAGATTTTTTCGTAGTTTAGTCGAGAACTCCTTTAGTCGTGTTTCTAACGGTATTTCGCCATTTATTTTGAAAGATGTGACTAGGACTTGGAGTGCTCACGAAGCCATGTAAGTAACCCATGCGATGATAATTAAAATTGGTGATTTCGTGTTTGATTATATATATATATAAATATATAAATGATAGACATGTTAGGTTAAAAGATGATAGTTAAGGTATATTCATGAGAACAAAGTTGGAGATTAAGTATTGTTAGGATAATCGACTACCATATGTATGGATCCTTGTTATTGATATGATATGAGGTGAGACACGAAACGAGCATAATGTTTATGTGTATGTGTTGATATGTTTGATGACACGTGCTAGCATTTTCATATAGATGTGTTTGTTGAAATGGGAAACAGGCCCACTTTGTATGCATTGGATGAGTGAGATGTCACCAGCTCGAAATTGACTGTGGTTGACTTTGCTGTTGTGTATATGAGTAATGGCATTGCATTGCATTTCATCGCATAACTTACCTGATCATATGGTTGTTATGATGATGCATATGCATTTTGCATACCTAGAGGGAGACATAATGCATAATGACAGATACAGATCTGGGACTAGGGGGACGGCGATGCGTAACACCCTGGATCCTAGTAATAACGAATAGACCATTTTCTTTTCAAATTGAGATTTATTCATCAGTTTGACTTGAGACTTATTTTTAAATGTTTTAGGACATTAGACAAATTTGTTTACAAATTCTTATGATTGAAAAGGTTTTTTTTTTAAAAATATTGATTTAAATGCTTAAGTTTTATGATTTTTGGAGGCATGAGAGAAAAACCCACCTCAGTATGTAACTTGACTCAGATATGGAATTGACGGATACAGATATCATGTGCACATGCAGTTCTGGACTAGGGTGGATAAATACCCATAGATATTAGATTTAGAGTCAGGAGGGTAGCACCGGCTCCAGATTTATGGCTTGGGAATGGCGAGATGTAACACCCTAAGGCCATTAGATATTTACATACGAGGGACGCCCTCAAGCGCCAGATTTTGCGTATGGGGGGACAATGAGACGTAGCGCCCCCATGCACCAGATTTCTCCACAGATTTAAGAGACATAGATTTCAAAAGCTGATTTCCAGAGATATGATTTTCAGAAATGATAAATTTTATAAAAGATTTTTCACGAGAATAAACTTTACAGAAAATCATCAGAGTTTTACAGACAAAACAATGTTTCCAAAAAAGTTTGACAGAAAAATACATGTTTTCAAATAAGAAAAAAGATTTCAGAAAAGACAGCTTTCTTAAGACAATTTCAGCTTTAGAACTATGAAGATTTTCATGATAATCCTTTTGCATAAACGTTTACTTTTATAAAATAATTGATTTCCAACAAAGTACCAAAAATGGAATTCCATGTATATGATTTTGACACTACTTGATCTTGTATACCATCACATGTTTTGAATTCAGTTTAATTCCTAGTTGGCTTAAATATTTTCTAACATATGGGATTTCTTATTTTAGAAACCTATATTGTTTTCAGAGTTTCTATTAAAGTTTTATGATTCTCAGATATAGAAACACTAGTTTTTGTAAATAGCTTGCCCAAGAGGGCTAGAGGCTGTTGTTATTCTATTATAGTGTGATTTCAGAATTTGGACCCTACACAGTTGGTTTCCTTATTTGGTGGAGATATTTTTCTTTGACATGAAAGTTCAATTATGTCTAGTTCAGATTCGATGAGTAAGATGGTAGTATGTTATAACTATGTACTAGGTATAAACTGTATGTTTAGATGCATGGACGATTCGTGATATTAATATAAGGGTTGAGTGTTGAATGTTTACTACATTCAGATTGTAATTTGTGAAGATTCTAATAGATTGAATCTAGTATCGGTATCCTACGTCGTATAGAGGTTTGAGGTTTCAGCTTAGTGTTTCAGTAAATGTTCTACAACTCACATTTAGCTAATGCTTGCGTTTTTAGCTCACGTGACCCATATGAAGTAACCAACCATACTTTAAGCTGACTAAGTAACCAAAGGTTTACTACGATGTTGCATTCAATGCAGTGACTGAGTTATCAAGGTATTATACATGTAAGGGGTCATCGGATAAAGATGAGATTTATAAGTTTGTGTATATTTACATATATCCATTTTCTTTTTAAGTTCTTATTATTACTTGATGTACTTACATAAGACATGAGTTACTTATTGAGCCTTATATCTCACACCCCAACCGTTTACTAGTTTTGCAGGTTAGTATTGGACATAAAGAGCTAGAAGATTACTAGAGGCTTCAAGGGGATCACCCCAAAACAGTCAAATTGGGTCTTGAGTCATTATATGGTTCTGGGATGTGTAAATGGGATCCCACAGTTTTAGTTTTATTTATTTGTATCATATGTATAATTTTAAATCGTTCGAAGCACGTAGTTGTTTGCAGTTATTTGTCTAATATTAGGACATAGGCCTATTTGTATTGAGTTGAGATTTTTCAAGCCGGAGGCCTATTTGCCTGAGTTGAGAGGGTTGCTTTTGAATTTAATTTCAGGTCACCTAGAGGTGCCGGACTTTGATCCAGGTTTTATGATTTTTAGCAAAGGTCATGCCGAAATTTTAGAGATTTTCCCCTTAATCCTAAGCTCATGTTTTTTATTTCTAAAGGAATGAATGAATAGTGCCTTATTTATAGGCAAGAGCTGATTTTTGTGTTATTAGATGAGTGGTTGTGATGGTGCCACATCACTCAAACCTAGGTTATTCTCGAAATCACTATAGCAGTCATAAAATTTATGATTTTTGACCTATTTTTGGTTCTAATTTAGAAAAATGTTCAGTGCAGAAGTTATAGATCTTGATCTTATATTTCCGACGATATAAAGTTCATAAAAATTAGAGATCGTATGAAAAGGTTATGGCCTAAATACCAATGGTTGTCCGGAGTGGATCGTCGTACAATTTCGCATAAGAATTTTGAAGAATATACCGATTGTCCCCAAAGTCATTTCATGAGTGTATATATGTTCGAACATAATTTATATTATGTATCACGCGTCCCTCAATATAACTGTAGTTGAGATCCCCGGATGTTACAAATTCTCCCCTCCTAAAATAAGATTCATCCTCGAATCCCTTCTGATGCTGAACTTCTTATGCCCGACTTGGTTTGAAGGTATCTGACCTCTGCTATTCTCATATCCCTTTACTTTCTTCTACTATTATGCTCAAGAAGATGATATTATGACTTATGGGAATCTTTTATCTTTATATACTCTATTCGATTCTTGTAGATGAATTCTTAATCTTGGGAGTTCGTGACATATATATGGCCTTCCCGTAGAGGTGTCACTCTTAATGAAAGTTATCCTTCATAAAATTATATCTATCTCTTATTTTTTACTATATATAATGTCCCGATGGGTATACTAAAAATACTCAATTTCTCATGTTCTGAACTTAGGTTCCCTTCTAACTGGTGCCTGCGTGAATTACTCATTTCTGTTTGATACTGTATGACTGTATTTTACTTAATTGCATACCTAACTTGTAAGGTCATTCATGAATTTAATGCATTCGTGCTCATAGGGGCATATCCACGACTGTTCCAACTGAATCATTTCTCCTAAGCTCTTATATTCTTTTCCATAATAATACTAATTCTTAAATATCACTTAGGGCTTATGTTACCCCTCCCTCTTAATGTATCACTATTGTACTTTGTACTACAACCAATAACCTAAATTCTTTTGACTTTAAGTATAGCTCAAGTTCTTCTCTTTCTTTTATAACATACATATCATTTAATGATCTTATTGAGTGTATTTTCCATCCCTTCTTATCCAACTCCTTCTCATTTTTAAAGATGATTATGTTTCCTATCATTAAGTTTCTTCACGTTATACCATAGCTCTGGAATAAGGACAATCCTTGTTTCTAACATCCCAATTTCCACATGCTCAAACTGGACTTGGTATTCATCCTCTTAACGTAACTGCTTAGCTATCTTATTTCCTATATGTTGGACTAAGTACCTTAGAATCAAGCTCTTTACATACTCTAGGTTCATCATCGAAGTTTTTTGATATTCTAACTCCAAAATATTACTCCTTACTGTTAACGTCAACACTAACTACTTGGTTTTGGTTATTACTCATATACTTTTCGTTTCCTATTTGATGGAATTTCCAATCTTATCTCGACACTGAGGAGTTACTGCTCTATTGTACTACTGACCTTAACTATTAAAAGTTTATTTTAGTACTTAATCCTTCATAGTTTTACCTCCATACATTTTACTTGTTGTCTTTCTTCTTCTTTCCTGCTCTAATTTATGCTTGAAATTTCTACGATCTATGTCTCTATCTCCTTAACCAAAGATATCTTCTTTTACAAATCTCTAGTTATGTCTAACGCTAGTTCTTTTATATTCCCGTCGTTCCTTGACTACTACTATTTCTTTTAATCATCTAATATAGACTATCTTTCTTCTAAACCTTTTACTTAGCACTATTTTCTCTTTTTTTACCCATTTCTTGTACTATATCTGAAGATTTTATGTTTCGGTCCTACTTTTGTGCGTATTCACTTGTTTCTGGGATTATCTTTAAAGTAAAGACCGAGGTTCATCTTTGCTGCTATAATCTACCGAGGGTTGTGAGGGTGGGATCTTTTTATCTATAAGCCTAGAACTCCCGTGTTTACTTATCTGGCGTCGATTCTCGTACTAAAATTCTTCTGCTAGATACTATATGAGTTTCCTTCTTCAACTTCAGTCTTGATCCTCATTCCGACTATCGATCATACTATCTCTTATTGTGAACATCTTCTAGTGTCATGCTCTCGAAAAAACTCCATTATGCTGCCTCTGTATTTCTTTCTAATAGTCTCTGTTGCTTAAACGTTTGAAGTCATTACTCTCTCTCAAAGTCATACTATACTTCTTGTGTTATTGCTCCTTATGAAGTTTACTATACTACTTAGAATTCCTTCTAATGTTAGTTCCTTGAACTTCTTACGTCTTTACTCTCTTGGAAACTCCATCAACTTTGATTGCCTAGGACATCGCTATTAAATCTTTTTAGTTCAGGTGCTGCTCTCCATCTAGTTCTTCCTTCTCAGTATAATGAGACTCTTTATAAGTTATCTACTATACTCTTGAGAATCGCTCTCTCTAGTCCCTTCGTTTTTTTGAGCCTGAACTCCCTTAAGGGTTTCCAATTGAACAATGACTCCTAGATTTGGCTCGACTCACTATGACTTCCAATATTATATCTCACGCTTCTTATCTATATTCCTTTGAACTTTTTGGTTTGGTTATCTAGCCGTTTCTCGACTCGATTATCATGTAAAATACACTTCTTTACTGGTTTTTCTCCTTACTGAGCTCTACATTGAGGATGAATACATACTTCCTATAGGGATCTATGAATATTCATTACTGTTATTTTCATAAGCTAAGTGATGGTCTGGTTAGGTGTCCATAAGCTTACTTAAAGATAGGGCTACTGAACGGGGAAATTACTATTTATTCCATTAAAAACCACATCGATTATATCATATCTTAGGATTTCTTAATATTTATCGAACATCCAAGGTTTTCATTTTCTTGCTGTCCTCAAACTACATTGTCTGTCTCACTATATGCACTGAATTTCCTTGTTACTAACCGTATCCTTGATGAGTGGTAAATGTATCACTATTTCCCACTCATTTGACCTAATATTTTGTATAGTTTCTTGGGTTTTATGAATATTTTGATGTTTTTTATGTTATTTTGTAGATAAATAAGGTTTCAGAACTCTCTGAAGGTGATTCGGGGCCAAAATAGTGAAAAATGGACAAAAGGGTAAAATGTTCATTTGGAGCGTCACGACGCGCAGCCTGCATCACAACCGCTAATATGCGCCAGGAGCCTACTAAAATATGTCGGGAGACGTGTCAAAATCTGAGAAGTTTGATCTTGTTAACTTGCGCCAGATCTTGCTAACGTGCGCCGATCTTGCTAACATGCGTCTGTCACGTGTCACCATCACTCGGTGCCGACAATCAACATCACCACGAGTCGCCATGTCATCACCACATCATCGCCATGTCAGCACAATTATTAAGTTAATCTTCCAAATCTGCCACGCGTCAGCATTCTATTGGGCCTGTGCCGCGTCAGCAGATAAGAGATCAAAGCAGCCAATGGGCGTCTGCCACGTCAGCGCGTCACGACGCGCAAAAGTTGTGGCGTCGCTACGCGTGGCAACTATCGATCCTTATAAATTCAACTCGAAATTTCAGTTTCAGATGTACCTTCCTCTCTGTAATTCTCTGAAAATACTAAGGAGTTTGTATCTAGTTTGTTTAATTTCAGTTTTGTAATTAATTTTATTTACTTTTTGTAATAGTAATTTACTTTCTTTAATTTTTCAGTTTTTACTATTTAGTAATGAGGAGGTAACTTCCCCCTGCTAGAGTGAGAGGTAAAGCTTTTATTATTGCTATTTAGATTAATCTCCCTTAATTATAATATAATAACTATTTGAAACTTGACTTAATGAGGATACCGCTATATTGGCCGGTTGGTAATTGATATTAAATTGGTTTTAACCTGACTAAGCAATGATACCGCCTGGTTGGTCTGTTGGTAATTAATTATTAATTTGACTTAATCAGGTTACCGCCTGTATGGCTGGTTGGTAATATCACACAAGTTAATATATTATATTAAGGGAGATATCTAAAATAGTAGTAATAAAAGTGGATCATTTAACCCTAGCATTTTCTTTTATTGTACTTTTTCCTTTTTAATTTATAGCATTTACTTTTCAGCATTTTACTTTATGTCTTTTATTTTTAAGCTTTTACTAGTTGTAAATATGTGTCGTAGCTAAGCTCATTTTCTGGGGTTGTGATGAATTCCAATATCACTGGTTTATAAGGGGTTATTTTATAGTTTGGGTAATTTAAATATTTACTTATTAAGTCTTAAGCTTAATGCGTCTTGTTAACTGGCCACTAATAAGATTGATCTGGTAAACTTAAAATAAACTCTACGAAGGAATTTTAGGTTTAAGACCCCTGACTTAATAGCCCACGATCTTCCTTGAGGATAGATAACCCTTTAATAGATTTCCTTACAGGATAGACATATACCTGTCGGGCGGGGGTAACCACAATTGGAACTTAGTCTTAATGAATCCAGGTAATTTGATTGACATAGACATCTGATTTAATTGGGTTACACTGGGTATTTGCATCCGACTATCGACAGAGGCTTTTGCAGAATTTCGTGTTCCGGGTTAGTAAACCAATATATTACACAAACATGAAATAACCACTTCATCTTTAAAAAGGTATTGGAAGAATTCACAACCTTAGATATTTTTATAAATTTGAATTTTCCTCAACCTACTTTCGCGCCATTTTATTTACTAGTTTTTAAGTTTATGTCATCATCAAATCAAACAATCAATCCGTTAGACTCTTGTATTCATTTGGCTCATAAATTAATAGTTTAGGTATCAAGTCCTCGTGGGATCGGTACTTTTTATACTACTTGAACGATACGTGCGCTTGCGTTATACGCGTGCGACAACACCGGTCATATTTTTGGCACCGTTGTCGGGGACTTATTTTTCTTGAGTTATTAATTTCGAAGCTATCTAATTTACTTGTATATAATTTTCTTTATATTTATCTGTATTTTTTATTTCCTTCTTTTATTTTTCAGGTGGTTGACATAGATATTTATTGCGAGATTGAAATATTACGAACTTTACTAGAAAAATATACACCCCAATTTAGGGAGCAACAGTCCGGTTTTCTGAGGCCTGTTGTCCAGCCCAACAATTATCACTGGATATCAAGCAATACTACATTTTCTCAACAGAACGCAATGGGGAGATATGAGATATGTGATGGTAATCATCCGAACGAGCAATGCATATACCTTTCAGAGTGACATAATTATCGGAATCATTCAAGGTCCGATGAACCATCATATTTTCCATCTTATCCACCATCCATCTACGATCTTCATCAAGAACCAGAACCATCAGAGGAAGATCAGTTGATTCACATGCTCAAAGATTGGCTCGAGGAACAGGAAGCTCAATTTGATGCACAAATTCAGAGTCAAACGGTGTCTATATAGAGGATGACAGATCATGTTAGACAATTAACAGATAACCTGAATCACATATCTCACGGAGCAAATTCAAATAATACTTAAGAAGCCTTTAAATATCCTGAGATTCATCATGACATCATAACAGATGACGAGGCTGAGCAGTATCAAGAATCAGAGGTATCAGTTCAGGAGCCCGAACCAAAAAGTCTCAATTTGATTTTTATTATTCTTCTGACTCTAAGGAATACCAAGAAGCAGAGCTATTTGTACCAATTGTACCGGCAAGAGAGGATGAAACTTTCCATCCTCAAAATGAAGATCTTGGAGCATGATTTGCACTAATGTTTGAAGAAGATCTACCTAAGCCAGTCATATCAGAGGATGAAGACCTAAAATCAGACATATCCTTACATCCTTAGGTTGACACTTATGGAGCATGTATTTCACAGATGACAGATAAAGAGCTGAACAATGAAATTTTAAAATACATCTGTGAAGAAAATGTGGAGCTAGAAGCAGAGTAGATGGAGGAAAAAATGTCTGACCATAATGAAGATCTCAGGCATTCAGGAGAAACATCAACGTTTTGGGGAGTACAATTCAAAGATATCACCCAGAAGCTTGACAGAATTGAACTTCCATTGAAAGTCAAGCATCATACGAGACCTCCTGATTTTCTTTCTTTCTTTTCAGGAACCACCGGAGCGACAAAGATAAAAAAGATGGCACAAGCACTAAATGTGACAAATTTTTTTTTGTCACCTTATCATTGGAAGAAACCCTTCAAAAGCAATGCTCACGGGCTCATATTTAATCGGACATCCAAAACCACGCTGAAACCTCATTGACAGTTGGATTTCAGTAATGTCTGGCCGAAGATAAAAAATTTAGCGCTAGTATGGAGGCAACCCATGCAATTTGTTGTAATTTCTGTTTTCATATTTTTGTGTATACATGTTGTAGAGTTTTTAATTTTTGTGTGCTATTTTCAGGGGAAAGCACAAACGGAGCATTTAAGGCAAAGAAAACCATAAAGGAATGGTGTTTGGCAATCACAAGGATACGAGCTAATTCATTAATGATGGCTGAGTAAGGAATGAATTCTTGAGACGCATCCTAATGAATTTATACCAAGCGAGTGGCGTATTGCATACACAACTCTGTTGCCGTAATAATTGCTTTGATTTTTTTTTTCTTTTGTAATTATCTTTATTTTTGCCGACAGGATCCAGAATTTTTGACCTTTCACGATTTCTTTTATTGTTTTGCTAACAATCGTCCTTTGGAAGATACTTGTGCTATTATTACTCACCCTTTTCAGGTACTATAAATTCAATTCATCATTGCACTTTTGAAGGCATCCAGAGCTGAGAAAGAAATACATAAAAATGGAAGCTACTTCTAGAAGACAAGTTGTAAATATCCGTGTCTATTGTGGTACTAGTGTTGGTACTAAGCTACAATACGTAGCAGCAGTACATGAATTAGGTCGAGTCATTGCCGAAAGGATTATGCACCTAGTACATGGCAGTGGCAATCTTAGACTAATGGGGATCGTTTCAAAGGCCGTACAGGAAAGAGGCAGTCAAGTCTTGGGAATCATCCCAAAACCTTTGGCAGAGGCGAATCTTATTGGACCATCAAACAGAGAGGAATTGATCGTGCAAGGTATGTCTGAACGACTGGTAGAAATGATTAATCGTGTTGATGCTTTTATTCCTTTGCCATGGGGGTTGGGCACGTTGGAGGAGATTTTTATAGTGATATCTTGGGCGAATTTGAACATACACCAAAAATCGATTGGATTATTTAACGCTGATGGATTTTATGATTTTCTTTGTGTATTTCTTGATGATGCCCGGAGAAATGGGTTCGTGTCAAAACCTTTAAAAGAACTCATCTTTACTGCCAGAACTGCCCTGGATTTAATTGATCAAATTTTAACCTTTGAACAACAAATTGACCATATCTTTTCCCAGATTAACTGGTCCGATAATGATCGTAAAAAACGTCAGATAAATCTAGATCTTCACCTTTAATTTTAGATGAAGAATTTCAGCTAACCAGGTATTATCTTCTAAACTCATCTTCAACTGATTAAGACATTGGGGACAATGTCTCATTTAGGTTTGGGGGTGGGGAACATTTGTAGTTTTTTGTTGTTTTTATTTTTAATCTAAAATTTTCAAAAAAATTAATTTTTTTTTACAAAAATGAAAAAAATATTTTGTGTTTTTATGTTTTTAATTTGATTAATTGAGTGAAATTGGTGTGAGATAGTTGTGTAAGGAGTTTGCACTCCTGAGACGTATCTCAACCTATTTCGGAACAAGTAAATTTTTGTTTATTTCCTTTTGAATTATTTAATTTGTGAATTCTCCATAAAACTGATTAATATGGATCTTCATATGTTCAGTTGACATATTTTATCAACATGCATGGTAATATACTGACATGAGTTGTAATTGAAAAGCTTGTAATATTATGTGCTCTAGTTTTATTGGAGGAAAGGGGTATTTCAACACCTAGTGCCCTAAAACCAACTAGTTTGGGAGTCATTGGCCTAAAGCTCGCTACATGGATTGAAGATGTTGCAAATATATATATATATATCTGAAGTCTGATGTCTGAGTAATTAAGTCTGTAGGGGTGTCTAAAAACCTAGTGCCCTAAATCCAACTGGTTAGAGAGTCAATGGCCTAAAGCTTGTTACATGGATGGAAGATATTGTATATAAATAAAAAAAAAATCAAAAAAATCAGAAAAAGTGTTCCATTGCTAATAAAAAGGTGTGAATTCTGATACAACTTTAGGACAAAATTTTACCCTCTTTTCAACTACACTTGTGAATATTGTGGGCACAATAAGTTGATTAATATTTTGTTGGTTGTGTATATGAAGAATGGTAAAAATAATCGGAGAGTTCACTTATTCGATAATTTAGAAAGAACGACAACAACCATTAACTTGGATAAGAAGTTTCACCTGGTTAGTCACTAACTTCCTTATTCACTTTTCTCTTGTCTTTTTGTTTTTGTGTGTATTAGTTTTACTAACTTTTTACTTTTGTAAAACGTTTGTGGGTATCGTTGCTGTAAGCCCTCACAAGACTACAACCCGTCCACTAGGGACACCTAAGGGTTTAAAGGCTTGTTGCATACGCTAAATGCAACTGTGATCCCTACGAAAGTGGCTTAGTTTAATTTTATTTTAAAGATGTTTATGTTATTTTATTTTTTTATTTTGCTCGATGACTAGCAAAATGTTATGTTTGGGGGTGTGATGAGTGGTAAATGTATCACTATTTTCCACTCATTTTACCTAATATTTTGTATAGTTTCTTGGGTTTTATGAATATTTTGATGTGTTTCGTGTTATTTTGTAGATAAATAAGGTTTTAGGACTATCTGGAGGTAATTCGGGGACAAAATAGTGAAAAACAGACAAAATGGCAAAATGGTCATTTGGAGCGTCACGGCCGCTAACGTGCGTCGGGAGCTTGCTAAAATACGCCGGGACACGTGTCAAAATCTGAGAAGTTTGATCTTGCTAACGTGCGCCGGATCTTGCTAACGTGCACCGATCTTGCTAAAGTTTGCCTATCTTGCTAACGTGCGCCTGCCACGTGTCACCATCACACGGTGCCGACAATCAACATTGCCACGTGTCGCTACATCATCGCCACGTCAGTACAATTATTGAGTTAATCATCCAAATCTGCCACGTGTCAGCATTCTCTTGGGCCTTTGCCGCGTCAGCAGATAAGAGATTAAAGCAGCCAATGAGCGTCTGCCACATCAGCGCATCGCGACGTGCAAAAGTTATGGTGTCGCGATGCGTGGCACCTATCGACCCCTTTAAATTCAGCTCGAAATTTCAGTTTTAGATGTACTTTTCTCTCGGTAATTCTCTGATAATACTAAGGAGTTTCTATCGAGTTTGTTTGATTTCAGTTTTGAAATTAATTTTATTTACTTTTTGTAATAGTAATTTACTTTCTTTACTTTTTCAGAGATGTAACTGAAATCACTTTATTTAATTTCAGTTTTTACTATTCAGCAATGAGGATGTAACTTCCCCCTGCTAGGGTGAAATGTCAAGCTTTTATTATTGCTATTTAGATTAATCTCCCTTAATTATAATATAATAACTATTTAAAACTTGACTTTATGAGGATACCGTTATATTGGCCGGTTGGTAATCGATATTAAATTGGTTTTAACCTGACTAAGCAAGGATGCCCCCTGGTTGGTAGGTTGGTAATTAATTATTAATTTGACTTAATCAGGTTACCGCCTATATGGCTTGTTGGTAATATCACTCAAGTAAATATATTATATTAAGGGAGATATCTAAAATAGTAGTAATAAAAGTGTTCCTTTAACCCTAGCATTTTCTTTTATTGTACTTTTTCCTTTTTAATTTCTAACATTTACTTTTCAGTATTTTACTTTATGTCTTTTATTTTTAAGTTTTTACTAGTTGTAAATATATCTCGTAGCTAACCCTAGTTGAATTCCAATATCACCAGTTTATAAGGGGTTATTTTATAGTTTGGGTAATATAAATATTTACTTATTAAGTCTTAAGCTTAATGCGTCTTGTTAACTGGCCACTAATAAGATTGATCTGGTAAACTTAAAATAAACTTGACGAAGGAATTTTAGGTTTAAGACCCTAGACTTAATAGCCCACGATCTTCCTTGAGGATAAATAACCCTTTAATAGATTTCCTTACAGGATAGACATATACCTGTCGAGCGGGGGTAACCATAATTGGAACTTAGTGTTAATGAATCCGGGTAATTTGATTGACATAGACATATGATTTAATTGGGTTACACTGGGTATTTGCATCCGACCATCGACAGAGGCTTTTGCAGAATTTCGTGTTCCAGGTTAGTAAACCAATATATTACACAAACATAAAATAACCACTTTATCTTAAAAAAAGGTATTGGAAGAATTCACAACCCTAGATAGTTTTATAAATTTGAATTTTCCTCAACCTACTTTCGCGCCATTTTATTTACTAGTTTTTAAGTTTAAGTCGTCATCAAATCAAACA